>CABFOW010007206.1:8403-25733 GCA_902141385.1 Timema californicum | reverse complement strand
CGTAGAACACAGCAGACGCCAAGTACGCTAAGAAGCCAAGAACACGTAAGGGAGGCAGGACGACACCTTGCACTCCTCTCGTGACAGGTATACGTCTCGCTCACTGAGGTAGTCTTTTTGCGGACGTGAAAGAAGACATGGTCCAAATTACGGCCTCGAAAGAGAGCATATTATACTAAAATACCAAATACAAATATGTTTTACTTTAATTCAAGAAGATTTTTTAACAAAATCTTTTGGGCTCAAATATTTGAATTGACGTGTGATTTGTGTTGAAATGTTAAAATTTACTTATGATACAATATTTATTGTAAAAAACGGAAAACAAGCTGGAGGAATTTCAAATCATGTATAGTAAAACACACCTAATAAATTAAAATTTTGTAAAATAAAGTATATTTCAAATTAAATAGTCAAATACATAATTGGTCCAAAATAATTGTATGGGTTTTATTGTTTATATGACTAAAAATACTAATTAACCAATTAATAAATCTAAATAATAGTAATATTATCATAACTATTATTTTAAAAATGACATTTTGAATTAAAACCAACTTGACTACGATTGATCAAACAATAGTTAACAATGCGTGCATTTTGTTTTCGTAGAAACACACGTAATTTTTTTCTGATTATATTTTAAATTTAATTATAAAATTTTTAAAAAATACTGGGTATTCGGCTTTAACGCTGATGTAGATAATAAAATATTAATAAAAACTATAATAAATAATGTCCATGCAGTGGTTGAAAAATCTAGAGCATTTTCTGGGTTACCTTCTTTGAATCTAGACAGACTACCAACTCCAAATAAGTTACTCTCAATTTTAGGTCCCAGACACTCATAACTCAGACTGGGAAATCGTAACACCTGTTATTAAAACGCTAACTGGCCTCGTGAGGTATTGGTCAATGCACCTGCCTACGAGCTTAGGGGTCCCGGGTTTGATTCCCAGCTGGTACCTTGGGTATTTTTCCCGAAAGGGGAAATACCCCAATGGTCACCAGGGTTTGGTTAGTTAGGTTAAAGAGTTTCCACTGGTTCCACATACTCATACCTAACTATCACCCTCATACTCACGGATTGTATTACTTACTACCTGCCTCAGTGGCCGCATGGTCTAAGGCGTCAATAGACTTGACTGTTGATGACGGGGAGACCGGGGTTAGATCACGGTCGGGTGTAATAAGGATGGTTTTCCACTCTCCTTTCATGTAAATGCGGGTAAACCTCCTCTAAATTCAAACTTACTATTCCATAACTCATTAATGCAATTAGTACATAGGCGTATAAACCAAACGGGTAGCAAGACGCGGTCACTATCAGCCTCATACTCACTATCACCATCACCTCATCTCATCGGGACATGGAAAGAGCCTCCATCTATTCGGGCGTCCCCTGCGTGAAAAAACAGTACATTAGTACTGGATAATCTTTCCACAAACTGAGCTACGAATGATGTAGCTCAAACGTGCAGTAATATTATTAATATAAATGCTTAACATGCACTTTCTAAAGCGAATGATATAAGCAAGTGACACACAAAATAATTTAACTTGCAACAGATACAATAATTACTCTCCCAACCATCATTTTATTTCGTCACCGCGTTCGGGTTACACACACGAGGAAGGTTGAATTTAGAGGAAGTGTAACGGCATTTGTGGGAAGGGAGAGTAGAGAGTCAATTTAAGGAAAATCTCCCTCGGTGCACCTGAAGGACACTATAACTCTAACGGTTATTGAGGCGTGCGTCAAAATGATCTCCGAGTCGAACTTTGTCTATAGGTGCATACAATTTTAACAGTGAGCTGAGCCTCGAACATTTCTGCGAGCCATATTTGCTCTAGAAAGTCATATAGGCTCATTTTGTGGATGACACACTCAATAGACAGTGAAAATTCAAAAATTTTAGACAAAAAAAAGTTCTACATTTTGCAAAAATACATTAAACATGATGGCGGCACGCTCAATTTGTATATTATAACGAACAGAACACAGTGGAAATAGTCCGCTAAGTGACCTAAAATTACAATAACTTAGTGGTCAATACAACATCTTGCTCATTACCCAATTCCCGAGCTCTCGGGCATGTAGTTGACCGTCATACATACATTATATACAAACATACATACATGCATACATACATGCATACATACATACTCACATACATACATACATATATACATACATATATACAAACATACATACATACAAACATACATATATACATACATACATACATACATACATACACACATACATACATGCATGCATACATACATACTCACATACATACATATATACATACATACATACATACATTCATACATTCATACATAATCACGCCGTTCCTTTGCGGTGTAGGCAAGAAACTGTTCATATAATTCAAAAAACCACAACTCCGTAATTAATCCACAATTCCCTATCCTTGCATACCCCCTACGTTTCAACATCCATATACCGAGTTACACGTGCTTTCTTATTCTCAAAACTCTTAATGTTTCTCTTTTTAACACATTCGTCTACAACATTTAACCACGCCTTACATGGCTTACTCCTTCCTTTTGATCCACACACTCTACCTTCATATATTTGCTTCATCATTCGATCCACACTCATCCTCTCAACATACCTTCAGCACACATTCATTACTGACTCTGTCCATACGAGTTTTTCCACATACAATTCCGAGATATCTCACACCAACCACATTCACCTGGCTGAGTGGCTACATTCGTAACTAAAAGATAATTTACATGTTCTAAGCTTCTCCATTCATGTACGATTAACTGTACGAACAGTTTATAACCCGAACGTGTTGTAAGACGCGGTGCTACAAAAACAACTGTACGAACTTTAACTTCAACTCCATGTTATTTACTTTCGTGTACAAATGTTATTGTACTCGGCAACATAAAGCCGGCCCCCGAGTCAGCGAGCGGTAACTGTGGTCTCAACTGTTGATGATAGCTCATTGGTAGCTGTTGATTCACGCACATCCATCACAGACTCTGTCTTAAAATATGCGTGAAGAATTATCCTTAGCACGGGATGAATCTGGTAGAGCATCGACCCGCCTCAGTGGCGTAGTTGGTTAACGCGCTTGTCGTGTTGAGCTCGACTGCAGAGGACGGGGAGATCGAGGTTCGAATCTCGGTCGGGTGAACTGGGGGTGGTNGGAGATCGAGGTTCGAATCTCGGTCGGGTGAACTGGGGGTGGTTTTTCCTAAATGGTTTTCCACTCTCCCTCCACGCAAATGTGGGTTCACTTCCTCTAATTCAACCTTCCCAATTCCTAATCCATTAGAGTAATTAGTACTTAAAGCGTATAACACGAACGGGTAGTAAGACGTGGTGCTAAATATTATTATTATTATTGGTAGAGCATCGGAAGGCTAAGCCAAGAATCCCTGGTTCGATTGCCATGTTTAGGTGTCATTTTTCATATTTACGAATATTCATTAAGGGAGCATGAAAGTAAAATTCAGGCATCTGTATAGAATGATATAACATCTTCACAGCCCACTTCCGTGGACGCATAGTCTAAGGCATCACTCTCACAATAG
This sequence comes from Timema californicum, assembly GCA_902141385.1. Lineage (NCBI taxonomy): Eukaryota > Metazoa > Arthropoda > Insecta > Phasmatodea > Timematidae > Timema > Timema californicum. The sequence goes on along the minus strand of CABFOW010007206.1, from coordinate 22,160 downwards.
ACTGGACTGCCGATGATGGGGAAATCAGAGTTCGATTCCCGGTTGGGTGGATTAAAGGTAGTTTTTATCTAAATAATTTTCCACTTTCACTTCACGTAAATGTGGGTACAAACTTTCTCTAAATTCAACCTTCCACATCTGTATAAATTTTTTATTCTTTTATTAGCCCCACATCCTAATACCCGTTCGGGTTATACACCTATGTACTAATTACATTAATGGCTTAGAAATTTTAAAGGTTTAATTGGGAGGAAATGCATCCGCACTTGTGTGGAAGAAGAGTGGAAAACCACCCTCTGTACACCCAACCGGAATCCAACCCTGATATCCCTGTCTTCAGCAGTCTAGTCTAACACTAGAATGACGCGTTAGACCACGCCGGCTCCGAAGCGGATCTAAAATAAAATTATGAAGCCAAAAAGTCGCAAGTAGCCCAGTGAGGAAAGTCAGTAGCCAACGGTTCCCAAAAGTAGCCATATTCACTGATTTGGCCTATTCTGGCAACCCTGCGCAGAACCGCCGCCTATATATATGTGCATTCGCCAGTGGCGTGTTGCTCTCTCTACACTGTACGGCTCCGTAACAACGCAGCTACAAACATCTCCCGTGACTTGTTTGACAAGATGTGTGTTGTCACTCCTAAATGTAGCTGAATAAAAAATAAAATAAAAAAACTATTCCTAAGGGGGCTTACGACCCCTTAGCGCCCTCCCCCTCCGTTGGTGCGCCACTGCTTGCTACCCTCTTATTACGTCAGGAGATGTCTAAATTCCGGAAATGTATAAAAATATCGAACAAAATCCCTATAATATTATTACTATAAAATGCATATCGTCGTGTGGTAGTCCCCAACCTCACCAAACAGCCGGTGTGGGTTGGTCTGTTCTCACTAGCAACAGTATTTTTCTTTCTTTTCCTATGTTACAGTAATATTAAAAAACCAGAATAATCACAATATCATATACCACATCTAATATTAACAACTCAAAAGAAACAGCTACGCTATTCACGCCACCAAGTGGCCTGGTCCCGCCTCGCTCTGAAGTAGTGTAGAGGCGAGGTGTATTTTATTTGAACTACTTGTCTGTGCTACATGTGTATTCACTGTTGTGCTTGTGAGTGTCCGTCTTCTCAATAAAGATAATAATTTTGTCCCACCCGGTCCTCGACCTGGGGACCAGTGTCTCGCTGTCTAGTCCCTTGTTATCATATACTATCTCTTCCTTATGTCCCCCGTTCTTCTCCACAGCCTGTTCTAATTATTTGTTTCATCAACTGTACCAAAATGAACTATAGTACACTCTAAACCTACAATAGTCTGCCCAAGAGGAGTGGGCAGTAATCTCAGACTCAAACCCAAACTAAAAATTGTTTATTTGTTCTCTCCATTCCTGTATTAGTACCAGAAGGACAAAAATCGCCCACTCGTAAAAGTTTATTTTTTGCTTCCCACCAGGACTACGTATGGAAATGTCAATCGTCCGTCAATCGTCCGCCTGACCGACCCCGGAGCCTCCCTCGCTTAGAACACCACCTTACTTTTGCCCCAATCGGTCGTCGAACCGGGGTATGTCGGTTCGGCGTCCTGTCCTGTTTTGTCGCATTTGTGTGTCCTCCTGATGTTTCCCCTATTCTGTGTTGGTCGGTCCTTTAATGTACTCATTCTGTCCATCGCTGTTTTTTCGTACAATCAAGTACCAACTTTGCATCTCACAGTCCGTCCACAAGTAATGGGCAGTACCAGTAATTCTGGTAGCAACAATCATTTTTATTTATCCCGTTTTCTAGTTTTAGCGACGTCAGACGGGCAGAAATTGTCTACTGCAGAAGTTTATTTTATTTTCACGCCAGAGCGATTTTAACAAAATAAATATCTACACCAGTGTTGTTAAACAAATAAAAAAAGATTGTTTAATCATATTTATCGAGGTTTATGGTACCTCAACTAACAAAAGTAAAGAGGAATAGGGATCATTTCAGTGTGCGTGCGCAATTTTACTGTTTGTACTAATTCTTACCACGGTATTTGTTTTTGTTTTGGCATATTTAGGCAGATTAGAGGTAGATGGCATTTCTATCAAATGCACAGTAGCCCCACGGCTTCTTTGGTGCTGACTGACAGCTTTGAAACGTTACCAGACCAAATTATGTATCCCTACGCCGAACCAAATGATCTGTAAAAACATGTGTTTAGCAGCTGTCACTTCTGAAGGTCAAAATGTAGGTATATAGCTAAATGTTGAGTGTCAGAAGTCAACTGTGATCTGTCAGTCAGCACCAAAGAAGTCATGGGGCTAGTGTAGAACGTTTATTATAGTTCTGTTTTTCCTCTTCTCCTTTTTCTCAGGCCATATTATGGTGGAAATATGCCATCGTAAACAGGGGTGGATCCAGGGTTCTTACGGGGTTTTGGAGGGGTGTTGGTGCTCTTACGGAAACGTGTCGTGGGAGGCTACCCCTTAGAAAGTTCTAAAGTAAAAATCCTTTAAAATTTAAAGGTACATTATAAAGTAATTAGAACATTTGAAGAAAGAAAAAGTTCCTCGTTTATTCAAGTTTATTTTTAATTTTTGTTTATTAGGCTAAACTATGTGTTAAAAATGTAAATCAATTAATGGCAGTGATTGACACGTGAATCAAATGACTACTGAAGATTACACGATAGTACAACTGGTGGTGATTTATTATAACATAGTACATATTGGTTTTATTTTTTATTTTCATTGTCATTACTAATTAAACATCTTGAGGAGGTAATAGGGGGTGGCACCCCCCTTTGTATCAGCCCCTGATTGCAAATTGAAATAAATTATTTGGGTCGTTTCATTCCAATTGATTAATTATGCAATTCTGCCATATTTTATTATTAAATTTAGCAACCCCGCCACTGTCGATAGTATCGAATCTATCGATAGTACTGACTAACGATATTTTTACTAACCCAATGAGATAACAAAGTTGATTACAAAACGCTGGTGGCCAGAAGTCTATGCTTTTTCCTCACTGATAATTTTTTTTTTATCAGCAAGGTATATTTTGAGTTTCAATCACTCTCTTGGAGCAAAGATTAATGAAAACAATGGGTTAATGACCACAAACTGTAATTCACGTTTCTATTGCTGTACTTTCCCGCGCAGTGGCGGGTGGCGACTGTCATACCCATCCACAAGCCCGGGAAACCGCCCGGATATCCGACGTCCTACCGTCCCATATCTCTACTCTCTTGCGTCGGCAAAGTCGCCGAGAGACTGATCTTGTCCAGACTGGAGGCCTGGCTGGAGGTGAACCCCCTCCTGCCGGATCACCAGTTCGGGTTCCGGAAAGGCCTGTCCACCACCCACGCCGTCGCCAAGGTAGTCGACCTGGTGACGGAAGCGTTCGACGAGCGTCGCCATTCCGGCTTCGTCTTGTTGGACGTGAAGGGTGCGTTCGACAGCGTGAGCCACCGAGGACTTCTCGCGGGACTTATAGAAGCCGGAGTTCCCTCCCCCCTGCTTCATATCCTTCTGTCTTTCCTCCAGGACCACTCCTTCAGAGTGGGCGTGGACCACCAGTTGTCTACCCCTCGTCCCATAGTATCTGGAGTCCCCCAGGGCTCCTGTCTCTCCCCCCTCCTCTTCGCCCTCTTCGTGCGCGACGTGCCCGTCCCACGGGGAGTCTCCCTCTTCCAATACGCCGACGATACCGCTGTCCTGGCGACCTCCCCCGATGCCGCGGTGATCTGGGCCAAGCTCACCATGGCATTGCGGGGGATAATCGCTTACCTGGATTCCAAATCCCTAGCCGTCAACGGTACGAAGACGTCGGCGATTCTGTTCACCCGCCGCAGGCCGGGTCCGTTGCAGCCCCTCCGCGTCGCGGGAGAAGCGGTCCAGTGGTCGCAAACAGTGAAATACCTGGGTGTGACACTGGACCGTCGCTGCAACTGGGACTCGAACCTGAGAGCGTCTGCAGGGAGAGCGAGGGGAGTCATGTTAGGACTGGCCCCTCTCCTGCGCCCAGCCAGCCCGTTGAACCACGGCCATAAAGTAAGACTGTTCCAGGCTTGTATTATGTCCCTCCTTCTCTACGCCGCGCCTGCCTGGGCTTACCTTCCCCGCTACCGCTTCTCCCCGCTCCGAGCGGTTTATCACCTCTGTTTAAGGTTGATGCTCGGACTCCCCCCCCGCACCCACACCCGAGTCCTGCTAGACTTGTCTGGCCTCCGACCCCTGGACGTGATCATCCGCGGGCTGGCAGTGAATTTCTTCTCACGAGCGCAGGCCAGTCCTAACGCGATCGTACGGGGCATCGGCGATTACGACCCCACCGCACTTATCCACAGATGCATCAGAGACGGTGTGGTGGGCCCCCCCGCCGGATACTGATGACCCGGGAGGTAGTCTGTGGCGTTGAGGAGCGAGCGCCCCTGGCCACGGCCTAAGGCCGGCTTCACCAGGACGCGGCTCCGGTGCTCGGTGAGATCCCCCCGGCTGGCGCTCAGCCCGTCGTGAGTCCGTGTGTTTGTGTGTGTTTGTGCGCGTTCTTCGTCTTCGCTTCGTGTTATATGTTATATGTTCAGGTGTCCGCTGCCAACCCCGCCGATTGTCATCGTGGGTTGGCCATTTCAGAAAACAATTAACCAGAAACATTCAATCATTGTTGTATGTATATATATTTATGTTTCCGTCGTTTCTTGTTTCCCTTCCACTGTCTTCCGTCTGTTCCTCCCCCCCTTTGTACGTTGTACGTGTTGTCCTGGTCTTGGCGACCCGCTATGAGCGATGGGGTGGGTTTTTTGTAAAATTTTCCCACCCCTAACCTATAGATCGCGAACTTCAGCCCGAAAGGGCGCCATTACTATTCTTGTTGTGTTTATATGTATTCCCATGTCGTGTCCATTTTCGAGAGCCCCTCGGGGCTGGTGTTAATGTCCATCCCTTTGTGATTCTCCATGTTTTTATTCATGTTTTTATATGTATGATTATAAAAAGAAATAATAAATACCTAACAAACAAACAAACCTTTACTTGCAGAGACAAAGGTACATTTAAATGTAAGACTGGTGAGTGGGGTGCATTGAATGTAGGCGCTCCACCTTGTAATTTGCAAGACTTATTCGATATTACCCTCTTCCCCTTACTTACAGTCACTTTATGTGCTGCCAAAACAGCTCAGGTAGAAAATCTGTTTCTTCAAGTCATCGTGTTAAAAATAAAATGTTTGATTTCAAATAGTTTTGATGTTAAAATTACATCTTCATTCAGTTTGTTCTTTTAAGTTCCCTAAAGGCAAAGTTGAGGGTTTATAATATACGAAATGTTTAACACACATTGAAATGTCTGGGGGTTTAGAATAATGATGTAGGCTCACTATAGCAGAATGTTCACTACAACAAAGTCCACTTAAACAATATTAGACTGTTCTTGGGTTACATCATATTTAGTGACAATATGTCTTTGGATATATCCGAATACAAAATCTTTTTTGTATCTAGAGACATAATCCACAGTTAGTTGTTTTATTAGGTGATTTGGCTTACAGTAATGGGAGAAGTGTCATGCATGGCATTGAATTAGTGTAAAATTCAACAAAATTGCACTGGATTTTTCTGGAAACTTTAATATTGGTTCCATGGAAGTCTGACAAGCTTCTGTTGAGTAACGTTTTGTAGTCGCCCTCTTGAAACAAAATGGCTGGCGTAAATGTGAACTAGCCTATATGTTAATTGGACGTTCAAGTCCATTTGAAATTTCAGCACAATCTGTGCTAGGTGTAGTGTTATTTTCGTGAGAGAGTAACAGACACCAAGAGAAAGACACTCATTTTTGTGTACAGTGCTCAATAGCGGGCATCTTCAAGGATTAAAAACATAACTTTTATTTAAGATAGCCCGTTATTTGGAAAAATATTTATTTTAAACCATAATGTATTTATATTGTACATAGTATATGTCCTTAACTGTCTTCTACATGACGTTATAAAGGAAAGAGAAGTTTAGAAAAAAGGATTAAAATATTTGATGACCTGAAGAAAAGAAGAGAAATCTGGGCGCTGAAGAATGAAGTAGAGACGTCATTAGCGGTCTAAGTCCTTCCCCCACGATGTATCATATCGTTCCCCACGGTATATCGTCCTCTACGGTATACCATCCTACTAGGATCGTCCTCTACGGTATACCATCCACTAGGATCGTCCTCTACGGTATACCATCCACTAGGATCGTCCTCTACGGTAGATCATCGTATGTTTGATCCATACCTACAATAGTTGGGATCAGGTGTTTTATGGACTTTCTAAGTTTCATGTTTTAAATTTTATTTTTATTAGCACCATGTCTTACTAGATGTTAAGGCTATGTGCCTTGTACTAATCACGCTTAAGGATTAGAGATGAGAAAGATTGTATTTAGAGGAAGTGCACCCATATTTGTTTGGCGTGGAAAACCATTTCGGATAAAACCATGTTCAGAGCACCCGACCGGACCCGACCTCGTCTTCAGCAGCCCAGTCCAACACGAGAGTTCCTGTCGATTCACACGTTCGCCGAAAAACAAGAGCAGTGCCGTACTGTGGTCACGTGGCCCTGTAGGCAATCAACTGGTTGTAATTTGACGTTTCAATGCATCATGGGCAAACAGAAATTCCAAACTTTCCACGTGAATGTGAACTGCTTGGCCACTAAGGCTACGGCCACGTTTGCAACCAGGTCGCATTAGTGTATTACATTGACCCTTATAAGGGTAGTCACATTTGGCGGCTAGTGACAGCGACAGATTTTCAGGTCGCAGCGACAAATACGCTCTCCTTTATTTCTCATCAAGGTGGCCACACTTGCGTTTGGGTCGCAGATTGTCGCGAGAACACTGGACAATTGTGCGGGTTTGCTTGTATCACCCTAGGTTAAAATGTCGGCCAATAAGGTGCCAGGGACCATACTATCACTCCTCCAATAAGCATTTTCACTAACTTCCTTACAAACCGCCCTGTGTTTCCCACCAGTATGGAGTTTGACACTCGATAGGGTACAGGGTACGGTACTTAACAATGTTTTATACCGAGCTATTTATAAATGGTCACCGCTGTGGAATCTGAAACATCGAGACTATTCAAACAGGGATGTTAAATCCAAGCTCTGGCTAGAGGTTGCAGTTGCAACAGTGGAGGGTTGGGATGAATTAAACAATGGAGAAAGAAATGAACAAGGTAAGAACGTCTTTAATTAGCATGAATAAAATTATAAAATCAAACAAAATACAGTATACAAATTAACAGTAGATTGAAATGCTTAGCGTATAACCCGAACGGGTAGTAAGACGCAGTGCTAATAATAATAATATATTACGTTTCTTCTTCATATAACTATATACTACTATAATAACACATATTCACACCTTGGTGCCATGATAACTGGTCATAAAACGCGGTTACCAGGTCGCAAGCGTGGCCGTAGTCTGAGCAGAGCAGATTCTCTGTTGTGCTTTCTACTTTAGGCGTACGTGTGAATCAAGCTTGACGTGTTAAACCGCTCGGCCATGGTAGCGGGTTGTTTCTAAATTCCTGCACGCAAGAACCTATAGGCCATTCCACACTTGAATTGCAGCACAGGCTATAATGGACACTTACCATCTCTTTCTAGCCCATTGGCTTCCCCGTTAGCACTGTCCTTTCTTTACCAAGCAGAGTTGCAATTTTTTAGCCTAAAAACGAAATAATTATTTCTAAGAAATTAAAATGCTCTATTATATAACATTCATTGATGCATCTAGTGAAAGTAATATAAACTAAAAAAAACTTAATTTTAACAAAATATGAAAATTCACTTTGTGCCTCATTTTCACGAGTTTTCAAATATATCACGTCATAAGTCTCGTTCTAATGGTGTATTAAAGTCATTAATTCTTATGGTGGCTATGGTAATAGTCATGAATAACGCCTGCAAAGTTTGAAATTAATATATTTTACACGAGGTTTAAAATAAAATATCAAAAAGTTGTCTGGCTCAAAACTTTTTTCTTTTGATTCTACATGGGTATATTATGTAAAAGAGATTATAAGAATAGTTCAAATTTATTTTAAAATCACTACAGATCAATTGCGCCTCCAATTTATGTTTGGTGGCATTTTGAAGTTGTAAAGTGGGAAACACGATCTACACTTTGTCCGGGCCTAAAGAGTACAGCATTATAAGACAGTTGTAGGGTTGAAAATTGAATAGTTGTGTATGCTCATCCCATCCACATAAAAATTAATATCATTGGCTATAAGTACAACGTTTAGTCAATTATGGAGTATATTTGGCTCTACACACCTGAAACATAGTAGTGTCTTAGGCTCTACCAACCTGAGACATAGCATTGTCTAAGGCTCCACCAACCTGAGACATAGTACTTTTTGAAAATGTATGTACTATTTGGATGTTTCACTAAATGCATAAATACCTCTTAACATTTATTACTTTGTACTCTTCCATTATTCTGTTATATATTTATATTGCTTTTGAATTATTAATTAACTTAGCAACTGAAAGCACTCTCTGGGAAAATATATTAACTATTCATTTGAAACTCATAAAATTCATAGTAGCACCTACACTCAAATTTATGTTAGTATATTTTTATATAAATACCTCAAAGAGGACTCGATCCAAGAAAAAATGTGAGGGCTTCACCATGAACCACCACAAATATAAAGCGTCCATTTTAATTTGCTTAATACAGCCCTAGATAGTGATATAGAGATGTTTTAGTTATTTCTATCACATCTATCCCAACTACCCTTTCAAACTAATTACCTTCTCTATCACTAATATTATTTGTATATATAAACTTTATTCATTTATTTAATAATCACTAAGAAGGTTCTCAGGTTCAATTCCCTGCAAGAGTAAAACATGTATAAATGGTGTTATCATGGCTTCCCTGATCACAGTAATGAATTGACTGACTGCTGGACTCCTTATCAATTCTAGAGATAAGTTTTAATCAATAAAAATGTAATATTTTAATTATTTGGTTCCGAAAGTGAATGTTAAGTAACCCAAATAAAATAAGAACATAGTCACTAGAAACTTTTTTTTTATAATTCAATTTTTGTGTGAGGAGGTTAAAACGTCATTGAATTTATCGGCCCATGTTGGGCGCCTATTAAAAGTTATTGAAATTATTGGTTTGCATTGGGTGACAATTAAAAAAATATACATCAGCGATGTCTCCGATTGAAGTGATACCGTTTAGTTAGCTGATAATTTCCCCGTGATCGAGCACAAATTAAAGCGCTACGGTATTTCGGTATTCTGAGATAATTGGTATTTATAGCCCCGTGATCAAGCGCCAATTATTAAAATACAGAATTATTATGTGATATTTTAATTGAATAAATAAGACCTTGGTCTATTGCACACAATTTATTATAGTGATTTTATCTTCGATATGAAGATATTATGTAAAATGATGCAATTTTCGTTGAACTACAGATTATTTATCTGTAACATTTTTTGTGTACTCTATGGATTTCATTTAGTGGCACTCTCAATATTTTGTATTGTTAGATTTATGCTACCGGCAGTGTGTGTATTCATACGCACAAGAAGCTTATATATGACCTACCCCTTGTCATCAGTGTCAAAATCAAGTAATCGGAAGAGTCCTGGCGACAGGTGTCGTGAAGGCTAGCTTCCTATTGGGTAGAGGGAGCTAATGTCCCTTGCTTTGTGGTTAAATACTACGGAGTTGATTTTTGAAAGAAAAAATAAATTTTAATGGTGCAATCCTTTGAAATTATTTCTGAAAAGCGCGTGATTTTCCATGGATGAAGTATTGAAAGAATATTTTACATACCATACGCTAAAGAAAAATACCTTCATCCATGACTTTTTAAATATATGAGAGGTCCAAATCAGCATCATTACAAGGTTAAGCCAAGGAAATAAAAAAATAAGTAAAGCCAGTTTTCACATTGTTACTGTTTACTAAAGAGTGACACAACAGAAATATACATTTGTTTTATTCACTTAAGTATGCAAGAGGGTACAAACCTCTTACCAGGAGTATTTTATTACCTTCAATATAAACAATCAATAAACTATATACACTGGTTTAAAAGTTAAAATACATCTTGACTCTTAATAATAATTACAAGCATTCATAGTTACAGCACTAACACTTTTGAGCAGTTTCTTTTTACTTGAAAAAAGAGTTACCCTTTTTTTAAATGATTTGTTTAAAATGCAAATAATAGTATTTTAATAACAATATAATATTTATTTATGTAACTCATGCAATTTCATATTGTTTGTATTCACAGTTCAGTTATTTGTGTTAATCATAAAATAGTAAAAATAACTGTACATTATGTCGTTTTAAACAGAAATAATTTAATAAGTTAGCACATTTGTTTTATTCCTTTCATATTATTAATGAACATATCTTTGATTGGTCATGAGGGAATCTAAAGTCGACTCTCAAAAGGAAGAATAGGATTAGTAATTTCTTATTTATGATTTGAACACAGTCTCTTCTAAAACATGACAACTTTTCGCTAAACATTCATGTAACTTTTTTATGAACATGACCTGATAAAATTATAAATAAAAGGTTTTCTAATAATGAGTATATTAATTAGAATAATTTGAAAATGGTTCAAAGTACATAATTTACAATTTAAAATACTTAGAACAACAAATACCATAGTAACTATTTGTTTGTGGTAAATGGGCTAAAACTGACAGAATATCTTATAATACATAACATATTTGAAGGCCGTATAACATGCATACTAGCTGAAAATAACATTAATATATTAAAAACTACCAGGAAGTAATTAGTAACAAAATTAATTATAAATAATTTGTTTTGTTTTGTTTATATATTTGATTTTTTTAACACGATTTGAAGAAAGCATTAGTTTGCTGTCAGTTTTTAAACAAAAGAATAAAACATCAATTTGTTTATTTTTATCCAGCTACTTAAAATTGACAAGATAGGGAATAGTATTATCATAAATTGTAATTTTTTTTATAAACACTCAATAATTACCAAAACAATTATTACAAAATGAAATAGTTTCCCAGAACCTACAAAATGATTATTATGACATAAGATTGGTTGCAAAACTTGCAAGCCAACATGACACAGCTAATTATTGGCTCAAAAATCGAGAAAAACATTCAGTTTTGCTATGTTGATTAAATTAGTTTAGTCTGCCACAGAACCTGGCGAGTCATAAAAATACAAAACAATCTTGAGAATAGTAACATTTTCTTTAAAAATGAATGTGTTTTCTACAAACTTGAGGCAAACTGTATTATTAATAAAATAGCAAATAATCCAGACTTTTAACCAATATAGACGACTAGTCTCATGAAATGAGAGCTGTATTGCATTATAAACTCCTTTCCTTACATTAAATGTAGGGAATAAATGAAACAAAGTTTGAGTAAAAGTGAATATCATATGAGAAATAGCTTGTTTGACTACAAGATGCTCATGTAATGAGGTTTCACAAATAGCAATACGCTATCTACATGACTCTGTTAAAGGAAGAGGGTATCAAAGTGTATGAACTATGTAGTCAGATAAGCTTCTTCCCTAGCGTCATTCATTATTTATAGAACCTGTATCTATTCAAAATGTAATTATTCTTCTGTTTTAACTAAATAGCTGATTTCTTTACATAAACTAAAATATATGTAGTTAAAATGTTCAACATTCTATTTTGAGAGTACCATTCAATTTATAAGAGTTCTCATGTGTATCAACTTAAATTTACTTTGCCTTAAAAGTTTTAAATCTTGACTTACCTCCAATGTCCAAGGGCCTGAACTTTTCATCAAATTGACAAGCAAGATATTAGGGGTTAAGCTCTGTTCAGGTCACAAGCTCTAATAATACAGGTGATTCTGAATATATCAAAATATTGTACCATTACAAAATGACTCACGCAACTTGAGTCAAATTTTCCTGGCAAGCCAGCTAGCTCAAAGATTAAAACTCAAGCTACACCATAAAATACATAGAAACATTCGTTTAAGACATTTTGCAGCAATGAATAGCACTCTCAAAATGTTCTTAAATAAATAATATAAGTAATATGTAAACATTTTTAATATTAAAACAAAACATTTTGTAGTTAAACTGTGAAGAACATAAACATTGTAAATTTCTGCCAATAAAAACCTAAACGTGAACTAAGTACATCCTGTTGATAATACATCCTAAACATAAAATGTCCAACTAAAATCTCATCTATTTTTCACTCATTCAATGTGTCTTAATTCTTCTGTCTTTCTACTTTCCTACCCCTCATTTAACATCGTCACATGGGCGGTGTCTTGACAGGACAGAGTTTACAGTAATTACCATCGTTTAGAACTAACATTTATAAAATGCACTTTTTATACTTTCCTACTCAACACAGGCTGTTCACATAATTTCCTTCTGGCATAACTGTCATGGCGTCTGACTTTGGAACTCGTTTCATGCAATATCATGTCACATTGTTTGGCGTCAAATGATATTAAAATATGAAGCAAGAGTCGACATGTTCATGGCCAGCATGAGTGAATCTCTTATTTATAATTATTGCAACTATTTGCAGCTTCAGTCTTGTCAGTCCATGGTGTAATGCAGCCAGCCCATCAACTAGTCTGTGGTAATACTGGCGTTAGTTGCTTGGCACTTCGCAGGATTCCTCCTTTCTTTTCTGTAACGCAACATTAACTACATGTCTCACTATATTGCATGGCATGGGAACAAATCACAGAGTTAGGACTACATTTTGAAACTTGGATACTTCTAGAGGGTATTTGGAGTAGTCCTCCTTTGGCAAATTTAAAAAAATTGGGTGTCTCTAAAAGCTATTTTAAGAAATGATCACCAGAATATTTTTTTATAACTTAGATTTCCTATGAACTATTTAGAGTTTTCTTCACAAATTTTTTTAAATCAGATGTTTCTAGAAGCTAATTGAGTGATATCATTTGGGAATTATTTTGAAAATTTTAAAATTATGCTTCTAGATTCTAAAAAGCTATTTGGAGTGGTCCTTCTCTAGCACATTTTTGAAATTGATTGCCTCTACGAGTTATTTGAAGTTTGATATAAGGCCATCTTTATGCTTGATATTGGGAACATTTCGGGGGATTTGAACCCCATAAGCCCTCTCGCCACACTCATGCATTTTACAGTAGTTTTTAAAATCGATAGAACTATTTTTTCCCCCGACATTACGTCTTACTACCTATTCAGGTTATATGCTTATGTACTTGAATTTGCATGGAGGGGGTGTGGAAAACCATTTTGGAAAAACCACCCTCAGTTTGCCTGACCGAGATTTGAACCTCGATCTCCCCGTCATTGGTAGTCTAGTCCACTGCGAGAGTAGGGCATTAGATCATGCCGCCATAAAAGCGGGTTAGAACCAAATTGAATAATAATAATTTTATAGTTAAAAAAGCTACCCCACTGATCCTAATTTCATTGTTATAAAACCATAATATTTCTGTTTCAAGCGTAGTTGTATATAACTCTTGTCGATCGATGGAAAGGCACAAGGTAAGCTTAGTAGGATTTTACAGTTTTTATAACAAAAAACATTTTTGGCAAAAGTAAACTTAATAGATATTGAATATTTGTAATGGGCATCACAAAATTTGCACATTACATTTTACCAAGCAAACTGAATCAGTAACACTAATCATGAGGCCAGAATTCTTGGTATTAATAATTGAAACTGAGCTGTGTGATGGTTGCACAGCAAGATTTTTTTTTGGGGGGGGGG
>CABFOW010007205.1:0-18660 GCA_902141385.1 Timema californicum | reverse complement strand
CACACACACACACACACACACACACACACACACACACACACTCTCTGCAGAAAAAGGTAGTACTAATGTCAGGAATGCCATTGCCTTGGGTGAAGTGTTAGCAGTCCTGTCTTCTTCCTTTATTAAAAGTTTCTCAAAATTTCAAGGTTGTTCTGTGTATTATGAAATCTGTACAATAGTCTAAGCTGTGTATGAAATGGATTCGTTAGTCATAAGTTATCCCGCATGTAATACTGCAGAGTACACTAGTACCAAGTACTACTACCCAATCGGTTTGTACACCTGGCTATGTACTAATTATACTAATGGGTTAGGGATGATTAAGGTTAAATTTAGAAGAAGTGTACCCACATTTGTGTGGAGAGAGTGTGTGAAAACCATTCGAGAAAAATCCCCCCTCCCCTCCCGCGATCTCCCCGTTATTAGTTTAGTCTACTGCAAGTGTAACGCTTTAGACCATGCGGCCACCAAGTGGGTTTTGTTATAGTTAATATCCACAGTATATAGGTTCATAGAGATTAAAATGTGTTCAAGCAGTATCATATATATATATATATATATATATATATATATATAAAAATAGCAGACCTTTTTAAAACAGACTTTTTTTTTAATCCCAGAAGCTATCTACTACAAAGAGATTTTGCTCTAGTCAAACCTTTTATAGCTGCCATTACTACTTCTCACACAGATTCTAGAGACTTTTAGTTTGAGTCTGTTAGTTACTTAAATACCTTCACTACTGTATCTATTTATATCCTTTAAATATGACAGTTAAATCTCAACTTTATTTTACATCATAATATGAAAAAACACTGGACACAATTGTATCCAGGGATGAAGAAAAGGCATAATCTTTTAAGAGCCTACATACCCCACTTTTAAAGTCAAAATAAAATGTCTGTATTAATAAATAAGACATTGTAGAACAGGGTTTGTAAAGTATTTATCACCAATTACAATTATAAAAAAATTTAAATCTTAGTTTATTACATTAGGAAAGCTCAACAATTCAAGTGAGTGTAATTTTAGGGTGCGGCCTATTTTCGGGTGAATGTGTTATTTCTTATTCCTTTCCGTGTGCATATTTAAGACAAAATAAGCACATAACATTGAACAAACTATAGATTTTGACTTAAGTAATGTGAAATTAAATTTAGTTTTATAATACAGCTTTGTTAAATAACAACGAATCTCACTAATGCCATTGTCTGTTATGTATAGTAGAAACTCCCATAAACAAACAACTCTCATGACAGCAGCTCTAAAACTTTGGTTGTACTTATGTTATGAGCGCATATTTAGGTTCACTTGAAAGGAAATTGAGTTTATTTCCTATACCAACAACGTTCTTCATATCTGTGTTATAAAAATTAGGTTGAATCTTTAAGATGGTGGATTTTATTTGCTAAGGAATCTTTAAAGAGTTTTCATATTTTAAAAAGGACAGTAGGAAGAGCTTATTTGAAATTTTTTTAGCTTTCCCAGAATTATTTCTATGTTCAACACTAACTTTCCTAAGCTATCTTTTTGTTATAAGAGTTACTAAAACTTTTTGAGTCCCACAATGTTGCTGGAAGTATTGATATTTTTTCAGAAATAAAGATAAAGTTAAAAGTGTGATTAATACAAATTAAAATATTCAAAATTGAAAATTGCTCCATAGTCAAATAATGGTGTGCCTAGAAATGTTGATTATTTGACTGATAATGTTTGAGAACATTTACATTTTATGAAAGAAGAACCCAAGAAAAAATTATAGACAGAGATTGAAGAGCAGACAGATCAAACCCCATTAGACAGCATTTCTTTAACTTTGAAAATTGCCCTTAACAGAAGATTTGGTTTGTAAGAGCAGCACATTAGCACGGTTCACATTTTATACTGCTGTAATGGTTGCTAATCTAGGATCATTCTTTAAGATGTGCAACTTCCCAAAATGTGTCAGAATGTTTGTCCTTTTACCTCTTTTTCTGAATACAATGTTGACTTCCTTCCCTTCATTTACACTACATTATTATTATTATTCAGTATATTTACACTTCTTTAATAGTCATAAGTCATTAGGCAATTAATAATTATATTAACTCTTTTGGTGATAAGAGGATTCTGAAAGATTTTATACAGTTAAAAGGATTTACACATGAAAATGTGTCATTATAAATAGGGGAGTAGTGCTACAAATCAATGTCAACTGTGACCTGGAAACTGGTGTTCAACAAATAATATCAATACTCAGACTAGTTTAACGAATGGCAAGCAGTAAACATCCACATTGTTATTCTTACAAACCAATACCAGAAACCTGACATATCACAAAGTATAATTGACTTGAAACTGCTGCAAAGAAACTGAAAAGGTTGATTTTTAACTTAATCTAAGGAAGTCCTACAATGATTGAAATTCAGGCCTATAAAAACAATTCTTTGAATGTATTTACCACAAAGATTATTTGACTTTAGCATATCATTTCAAAGGAAATAAAACAATTTTTTCACTAAAATCAACCAGAAAAACTAGAAATGTAAGTTAACTAATTGGGCGCCTCTTCATTGTCAATAAATTATCAAATAAGGTCATTATTACATTAACAATGTATTTTAAGATATTTTAAATGGACCCTTGAAACACATTTAATATTGATTAAAGTTATAACTAACGTTTGTTGTTAAATTATTACAGGTATATATTTCATAAAACTCATCAAGGAAAATCTCTATCCTCTTTAGAAAGTATACAATAAATACATTCCTTATTTCCAAAAATAAGAAACTCCTAAAACATCATTTACAAACATGGTTACAAAACTGACAAGATGTAGACATAATTATTTATTTATTCAAACATTTCAGAAAAATACAATAATTATGACCTAAGGGTAAGTCAAAAATCCAAAATGGTGGAGGAAAATAGTTTGAAAAAGCAACCCTTACAGGGGATACAAAAACATACCGAGATACAATATCGGTTATAAGAAGTGACCGGCCGGCCGGTCATCGATTGTATGGTTTGCAACCATTTAACTAGATAATTCAGACAGCAAATTTCCCAGAACAAACCAGATGCCTATGGAGATAACAAATGATTTGTTCTAAGATAATCCAAGAACATGATAGATGGTTATGAAATAGTTTTCACAACACATTAAGATAAAATTACATTGAAAGCAATCTTACATTTTAATTCCTAGTGTTCACACTTGAACAATACGTGTTTCTTCAACCAATTTATAGTATGTTTTAAAGCAAAGACAACAATGAAACTTCAAAATGAAAAATGTTAACTTTGATACTAGAGCACATAACTCCAATTAATATTTTAAAAAATACCATAATGGCTTGAATACAGTGCAATGTTTATCTACTAAAAATGTAATTCAGAAAACTGCTTGTATTATATGTGCAGCCCATTTAACTTTTATTTTTCATGTAGAAAAACTTCAAAATTTTAATGTCAAATTATGTGCAAAGCTGTATTATATTTGGGCCAATATTGTATATTAGTGACATAAATTTTGTGTCATTTTAAAATCAAGTAGTTTAAATTGACCAGCTCCATTTTTGCCATTTTAAGATAAATGTCAATGTTTGTAGAGTAGGAATGAATGCATTCAAATGTGAGAAGTCTATGAAAGTAGAATTGTTATTCACCAAAGAGGACTATCAGGGCTGTACCAAGGGGGTGGTATCGCCCTTACACAAAACTTTAGAGAGGACACTAACAGACACAACAAGTTGAGAGAGAACACTAACAGACATAAAAACATAGCTTTCACTGTCACAGGCAGCTTCATAATACAGAACGGTAGTGTTTTGTCTAAATAGGGTCCACTCAAACATTATCCAGCCAAGCGGGATGGTTATTTTGCCTAATTTTAACCATGATTCAGCTCAGAATTCTAATACAATAAACTTGAGAAATTGCAATTATTTAGATTTTCTCAGCAACATAATTAAAGGCTGCTAGCACACAGTTTTATGTTTCTTGCAAAGTATTAAATGAAACTAAAAACAGAGAATTTAACAAATTATTTAATAGAAGGCAAATAAGGCTGTGCGATCCTTCAAAATTTGACCACGATTCAGATTTGATGTTTCAAATCTTAAAATGAATAATCAAAATGGATTCAAAATTTTGAATCTAGATAAATAGGGTGTCTGCAGGCACTCGAAAATTCAAGTTCTGAGTCGAGTTTTAGTACATATTCAAACTCAAGTTGAAGATTTTTACAAAACTTAAAAAATTTAAGTAATTGGAATTTTTTTTTCACTAAAAAATTCTAGGTTATGTTAGATTTATTCAAATTTAAAATATTATTTCATGCAAAATATAGTCCATTAATATTTCCTTTAATATAGTTAAAAAACAATGTGTACAATTATATTAAGTATATTTAAAAATCCGAATTTGAGTGATAATATTTTTCACAAAAAAATATCTTAAAAATCTAAGCTTGTACTTATTAAAAAAAATTCAACTTGAAATATTTCTAGTATAAATAGTGCTTTAGTTGTATTACTCTAACTAAAAGAAAACTATATTTTCATTAAAACTCAAATTGAACTTGAATCAAAGTGAAAAATGCCTACTCGACTGGTTTCACTCAAAATTAGAATTCATAAGTGCTTATTAATTATTATTATTATTATTATTATTATTATTATTATCATCACCGCGTCTTACTACCCGTTCGGGTTGTACGCACTTACGCTAATGTGTAATGGTACGGTGGTTGTGAAATGAAACGGAGGAACTACAGTTTAACGTGGAATCCGAACCACGGTGGAGGCCTGGCATTCCCCACATTCACAAGATGTCTTGTCAGGGGTGAAGGAAGGGTTTGGTAATCAGATAAATCTGTGCCGGGACCGAGGATTGAACCCCGGCCGCCAGCTTAGAAGTCTGACACCTTACCCCTAGACCGCCAGGTCACCTACTACTAAATTATTATAATTGGACTAGAAACCAATTGCATTTTGGGGTTAGGGCTATTGATTACTTTTTTTTTTAGTGATCCTAAAATGTTTA
The DNA here is from genome assembly GCA_902141385.1 of Timema californicum. Lineage (NCBI taxonomy): Eukaryota > Metazoa > Arthropoda > Insecta > Phasmatodea > Timematidae > Timema > Timema californicum. The sequence goes on along the minus strand of CABFOW010007205.1, from coordinate 13,632 downwards.
TTAAGGGATTGTCAAAATTTTAATATAAAACAATATCATTGTAACCTGCTTTGGTGGCCACATGGTCTAAGATGTTATTCTCACAAGAGACTAGATTGCCAATGATGGGAATGATCATGGTTCGATCCTGAAGGGTGTACTAAGGGTGGTTTTTTTCTAAATGGTTTCCCCACTCTTTCTTCACACAAATGTGGCTACATTTCCTCTAAATTCAAACTTCCTCATCCATAACCCATTAATGTAATTAGTACATAAGCCTGTAACGCTAATGGGTAGTAATAAATGACGTAAAAAAAACCAACTATAGTAAGCCTAAATAAATTTTATTAATTGAACTTTTCTAAAATAAAATATTTGATACAATTTTTTTTAAAGTATCAGATTTGATTAAAAAAAAATAGTATAAGATTTTATTCAGCCTAGATTTGGGATTCAAAAATGAAAATCTTGGATTTGCACAGGTTTAGGGGCAAGAAAATATATATTCATCCACAAATGAAGAGAGAGATATGATCAAACAAGCTCAAAAGACAAGCTGTGCTATTATCAAATATTATTGAAGTTTGGAAATAACCCATCCCACCTTATGAAAGATCTGATTTAAAACTGAGAAAATAAGTTCAATAGTTAGTTTAATACAAATTAGAAAATATTTGCTATCTCACTGTACACTTTGTTTACTATGAAAGGGAGTGAGCTTACATAACTTGTTTCCACTACGTGTAGCGTTTAAAATAGGGCCATAGTGTAATCTAGTGATGGACACAATCGAGCAACTTTACTCGGACCTTGTAATTCTTTTATTTTCTCTTTTCTTACCAGATAAGTGAGAATCGACCTTATTGGCTGGACTGTTTATTATGCTATTTACATTTAAAAGGCATATTCCCTTAGAGATAATTTTTCACCAACAGTTTCTTCTGCTACGCAAAAATGACCCTATATGGTTTAAATGTTGCAAGTGGGTTTTCAATACAAAATACTCGCAGATGTAAGGTACACAATTGAAAAGCATGCTGACTAAGCGTATCACATTTCCGATTCTTTTTACTCGGCAGTCTTATTTCCACAATCGCATATAAAAAACTTATTACTGTATTTCATAATTATTTTTATTATAATTTCTCTTTAGTAAAATATGATTATTTATAAATTGAAACTAATTAGAGTAAGTTACAAAATGGAAACGAATATAAACGGTTTTTACTTTTAAAAAGGTACTATTATTATCAATTTATTTAACATGAATGTATAAAGAAAAGTTTATTTTATTAAAAAGAGCACAACATTTTTTTGTGAGACACTTCTTAAAACGCATACTTTCATATTGACTGTACATGCAACGTAAAACCTGAAAATAAGGGGGTGAAGGTCACCGTCAGTGTCGACTGACTACTACAGGAAGAGATTATTGACATGTTATTAGTATTGAATCCCATTGCAAGACTCCTGAGTAATGTTGTCCAACCGATTGCCATGGGACGATTTGAGTAGATGATTCACTAAAAATTACTCCAGTAATTTTACTAAATTCTTTTTAAAGAGAATCAAGTAATTACTTGATTCTTAGATTTACTCGATTGTCCCCATCAATAGTGAAATCAGTCAAATTATTTAACCTGATAATTTGGTGTATATTTATAAAAGTGAAAATTAACATGTGCCAAATGAAAAGGTATTCAGAGATTCAAAATGTCCCTACACAAAAGAAAATTAGTTTTTTTTCTTAAAGAAAATGTCACATTTTTATGACTGTAGTATTATAAATATAAACCTATTTATAAAATATAAAGTACAAGTTTGTTATTACATAATTTATGCTACAATAAAGTTAGAGCTCGCACATAAAGCTGACAAAGTGTATAACTTGCAGTGGCACGATCTAGATATTTCCAGTGTAATCCAGCAAGCACCATGTTCCAGTTGGGGAAAGATATCAGGTTAAGGAGGAGGAATGGCTTAGCATACTATTTGGGGGGAAAAAAAAGTTTTATTTAATCAATATATGAGTTATCTAAATTTTTAGTATAAACATATTCATTTCTAAGATTCCTTGATTCCAATTACATTTGAAACATTGAAATAAATGTTACATAGAACATAAAATTGAGAACTTAAACAAAAACAATTTAGTTTACTCTAAAAATAACAAGAAATGTATAAAAATCTAATCTTCTGACTAAGCCCATGGCAGTGCAGTTCTAATTTGTGCAATTCATGTATTTGACACGAGTTATACATTTCCAAAAACTGTTTATTTCTGGAAAAATGGTAGCGATTTTAAACATTTAATTTTTCTCCTTATTTAAGGTGTAAAAATTAAATTCAGAATAATTGAATGAGTTATATTTTATTGTATTATGCGATGTGATGGAAGCAATGATTTAGTTAGCTATTTTTTTAAAACTGAAGTTGTCTTAGTAATACAAATAAACTATAAAAAGTTTTTTATGACAAAGATAAATAGTTTTTTTTTTGTTTTGCTACAAAACTTTTAGGATCAAATAACCTGATAAATGAATACAAGCAATAAATATAATTTATCCCGTGTGATTTGAAACAGACATCATGTTTGGTTGGACTGGACTAGTTAAAAAATTAACAAAATAACATAAATGGGATATTTAATTAGCAAACCTTTAAAACTAAGTGAAATATCACACTTATCTTTCTCGCAGTTAATACTGAACAAATACACCACATGCAAATCTGATTCATTTTAATATGAATATTGTGTTACTCATGGCTTTATGCAGCACCGATATCAGGGAAGGAGGTACCATCCTTCCAGCCAAGAAATACATACAAAACATTTAATATAATATTGTCAACAAGAGCATCAGATTGTCACAGTTTCAGCACACATGTTACACAACTACACAATAGCTTTAAATTTATATTAATGTGCATTATGAGATTTAAACTAAGTATAATATTTTGGTGAGTACACATAAGTTGGGTCATCTTATTAAAATTACGTCAAACAGACAAAGTAAAAGTATTTACCTACCGCATTTACCTGAATCCAAGACGACCCCCAGTTTTTCAGTGGTTCTGGATAGATTTTTTAAAAGTGGTACCTATTTATTTTATCATGAATGAAGGAAATAATAACTATGTTTGACTTATTTTGTAATGCCAACAATTTTTTATTTATTTACAAAACAACACCTATGTTGACTTAAAATCTAATTAGGGTTGCAAAATTAAGGAATTTCTTTTTTGTGGAAATATTGCTTTTGCATAAGAAGGTTAAATTTGAAAAAGTTTCATAAAAAATAAGAAGTGAATTTTTATTGTGACAAATGATAATCGTTACGATATTGAAAATCTGAGTCTCATACATACCCTACTCCCCCTAAATATGAACATCGGACTCGACCATTAACACTAGCTTCTAAAACATTACACTTTCACTTTCACAATGATATAGAGAAAATAATATAAAGTAAAGAAACATAGGAAAAAATCAAAGGATAACTATACAACAAACTGTTGCTTTTATAAGGAAAATATAAAACACATTCACATGTTACAAAGAATCTAACCAATAAACACGCCTGCTGTGAACTACCGTATCAGCTGTGTGACAGCCAAGCATAAAAAATTAGTGATAATTAAACACCCATCTTTATTCATATTTCAAAACCGATGATTCAGGAACATCTAATCAAAGATAATAATTTACTTGATAATATTCAAAAGTTAGATATTTTGTGGAGTTTCATGAATTAAAGCTATAAAGTTTGACATCGCTAAAACTGTCTAACAAACTATGTATAATTGAGTGTTTGTTTAAAATCCGTGAAAATGGATAAAATCTGTAAAAAATAAAAAGGCAACCTTGTCCTATTGTATTTATATTAAATAAAGAATGCTACCTTTTGATGTAGGCCTTACCCAATCCTTAGTCTGTGATTTTAAGAGGACCCCTAGATTTTGAAGCTACCAATTTGGGGAAAAACTCAATCTTAGATTCAGATAAATCTGGTAATTTATTTAATTTACTCAACAGTTTGGACTTGAGCCTAACTCAGAAAAAAAAAAGTTGATGCTCAAAACAATACCAAACCTTTTACAAAAATGATAGAATAATTTTTTTTTTTTCTAAAATAAAAAACCTGAGGAAAAAGCCTGTTTAGACCCAAATCAAATAGAGATATGTCCACATGCAGGAATCTGTGGTGGTTATTTGGGCCTGCAATAACCCGACACCCTCCTCTATGTGACCTATCCCATCACCATCAAAACATTTAAAGAGCAGTCAATGTAGTTTTATAAAGTGTGCTTGTATCTGTATCAAGTCAATGTTAGTGTGACTTACAAACAACAAATCAAGGAACACGACTGAGTCCCACAAGAGAGAAGACAAGAAGATGCTGTTATAAGTAAGGAATGTCTCAAAGTGTATAATGATAAAAGTTAAGACATCAAAACCTTGATATTTATAAATCATGCCTCCCGCCAAAACCTTATTGACTTGTAAAAATACTTCACATCTCATTACTTAGTACTCTAATAAAATATGTTTAACAATACACAACAATTTGGGTGTGAAGCTTTCAGAAAGTTCCCCTCAATAAATATTTCATACAATCAACAGCACAGGCAGGGACTGGACAGTTTGCATTTTGATGCTTGTTTCGGTTCTAGTTTTGTCTAGACTGCTTTTAGACAATATAACTATTTTGAACAATTATGCTTACTAAACACTTCAAATATAATGCCACGTGTAGCAACACACATTTTAATGTTAAAATGCTTGACATAAAAATAAATGCTCTTTATTTAAAGATTTGTTCAAACAACTATCACAAGACTCACACCACATTTTAATCTACAAGTACCTATTTTTTTCCAAATCATATAAAGTATTATTTGTATATATCCCTATTTTTTTTTTTAAATATACTAATGCCAAACTAATAACCGCGATAATAATATCGTCAAAACATGTCGCAGATAAGACATTTATTTCTGTCATATATCAAATGTATAGGAACATTCTAAATAGAACGTTAGTGTGTTAAAATGTATTGATAATTTAATTATATAACATGGAAAACTTATTGTAGTAAAACTTACAAAATGTTACAAATAAGTGTCCTGCACTTGTTAAAATATTTTCTTATAAATTACATAAAATTATCATTTAATTCACCACTTAGAAGCAGTATGACAAACTTATTTAGTTTTTTTTTATCTGAACACACTTTCTGCCTAATCTACATTCACAGTTTGTAGTACATACTAACACTACTGTCTTTTGTTACCAATATTTAAAACAATCTGTCACAAAGTATAGGTTTAGTTTTTATATGAGGCACGCAGTCCCCCCCTTACAAATTGGTCCACCTTACATAGCAAAATGAAGCAAGGTTAATTTTGTGATTCGTTGCTTTATTACTAAGGGCACTATAACAATACCCTTATCTTCCCCAATAACTAGCTTAACTACATAACTTTGGTTTTTAGACGGTATTAAATGATCTTTTTTTTCAAAACTTTCAATTAATAAACCCCATTGAGTCCATAACAATTTTAAACATACAGTATACTTTATTCCCACAACAAATATTAGAATGTCATGTTTAACTGCTCTAACACAACCTCTGCAAATCCCACAAACAATGGGGATATTAAATACACAGTATATAAATAACAATGTACACAATTACCAATAAAATTGAGAATCCAATACCCAAATATTAGACAAGCTCACATAAGCTACAAAACAAGAATATATTTCCTCAACACAATCATGATATATTCTACAATCAATCGTTGCTATCTAAAATGGTTGAAAGTCAGAATTCAAGTGAATTTTAGGATTCCAATCTTTATAAGACCTCCTATTCAATAAACTTCACTTGTAGAACCATCCGGATATTCTAAGAGTATATATTTCTTTCTAAAAATTGCACAGCCCTGTATGAATTTCTCCTTCGTTATCTTCGAGCTCGACACAAGACACCTTTGTATCACACACAGGGTTTTACCACAGTGTGTTCAAAAATACATTTTCCTTGTCAATGTTAGTGACACAAGCAGGTGAACATAACACACAATCCACATCACAGCCAGTCGTGTCACTATGACAACATTCTCACCAGTGGGAGAGATTTATTGTGTACTACAACAGATGGTGGTTACAGTTTAATCAAATGGATTGATATCCCCTCACTTAGCATCATCTTGATCCATGGGCTCCTCTGAGGGATCGCGGGAATGCTCCGGGGTTCTGCACAAACAGTAATGTATGATGATAAACAAATACGGTACCAGAAGATGAGCAAGTTAGGTGGTTAAATGTTATAAAGATTTTGTGGAGCAATCAAATACACACTAATATTTAATTAAATATATAATATAATGGTGTTTAAGGCCAATATTGTTCCCTTAGCCAGTGGCGTACCCAGGATTTGTTCAAAGATGGGGGGTGGGGAATAAAGACATTTAGTCATGGCAACCTTTTCCTTCTCACCTAAATGCCAAACTTACACATTATTAAATAAAAAGTTTACATTATCTTTTGGGTTCTCAACTTGGTTTTTGTTAGGTTCATGTGGCTGAATAATCTATCAACTTCTGCTTTGAAGTGGCCCAGTAATAATGTTATCGCAGTCCTATAAAAGAATGTTCACCCAGTGAATCTCTGTAAGCACATATTTCTGACCTGAATCTGACACAATCTGTAAATTTAGTCCATTTTAAATAGTAATGAAGAAAGAAATGTGTTATTTTTTCCATTTTAAAGAGAGAGAAAGAAAACTGTACTAACCCAATTTTATTAAATGTAAAATTAAAAAGCAGATAACATAACAAAGGCTTTTCACAGTCAATCAGCAATTCAGTCAGTATAAGACAGTCCAGCCTCCTTGAACCCTTAGCGCTGAGCAATGAGATTACTTTTTCTGTGTCTAGAGGAACTTATCTGTATTTATTAAAATTGGACAGCCCATTCAGTCTGACCTTTACCATAGAATTTATGAGGCAAGTTTTGATGTGCCATAGTGTCAACAATTACCTCTCAGGCGTATCTGTTGAGATTGGACAGGTGCAGAAAATCTTCAACAAATTGAATGCATTTGGGTACAAGTTTTTGTAGCATCTGTTGGGGGCAGAGACTGAATTGGTAAGAGGAGCAATTTCATTTAGTCTTCAGGCTTAATGCCATTGGCGAAGTTATGTAGTTAGCACCAAAATATTTATGGTTAAGTAAAATTCAACCAATTTTACAAACTGTGCAGCCTCTCTTCTTCAAAAGTAGTTTTTTCTGATGAAAATAAACACCTAAAATTTTTAATACGCTTTGAAGTTTCAAAAATTTGTCTGAGATTGTGTTAAGAGCATATCAATCCATGGCAAGTAAAGAGTTTGATGGTTATATTCTTACTCACTATTGGCTCAAACATTGCACCTTTGATATTGTCTTTCTGCTATCCTTGGCATAGTGGTCCCTAAATCTTCTGCCAGCTTTCTTGCATTTGTTTTGATAAGTGAGTACATAATAGACACAAGTGCTGATAGCCAGAATGTCTCATCAGCATTCCTTTTGGCAATCTGGCCAAGTTGTGGTATAAATAGTTCTATTTTTTGTACTAAAAGGGCTGACAATTCACCATCAGTTCTAGGAGAGGTTACTGCCCATTTTGTGGGCTATGCAGGTTAAGATGCCGTATTGTTGAGTACGTGTTCTGGGGGCTACTGCCGTGCCCGAGGTACCGGGGTCCATAAGCGTGTAGGACCACCTAGAGTGTCAGTCAGACCATTTACGCTAATGGATTAGGAATTGGGGAGGTTGAATTAGAGGAAGTGAACCCGCATTTTAGGGGAGGGAGAGTGGAAAACCATTTAGGAAAAACCCGCCTCGGTGGCGTAGTTGGCTAACGCACTAGTCGTGTTGAGCTCGACTGCTGAGGACGGGGAGATCGAGGTTCGAATCTCGGTCGAGTGAACTGGGGGTGGTTTTTCCTAAATGGTTTTCCACTCTCCCTCCACGCAAATGAGGGTTCACTTCCTCTAATTAAACCTTCCCTATTCCTAATCCATTAGCGTAATTAGTACTTAAAGCGTATAACCCGAACGGGTAGTAAGACGCGGTGCTAAATTATTATACATTTGGAAAAACAATCCCTAGTTCACCCGACCGAGATTCAAACCTCGATCTCCCCATCCTCGTCAGTCGAGCTCAACACGACTAGCACGTTAGCCAACTACACCACCGAGGCGGGTAAAATGATCACTATACCCGGCTATCAACGAACTACATATAATAACAATGAATTAAATTGGATTCAGATTTGAAATTTTGAAGATTCACACAACCTGAGTATGCATGCTGCTCACAAGAAGTGTATTCAATGATCTTCTTTTTAAAAGCTCTGATTATTTTATGCGAATAACCCATTATCAATAAGTAATGTTATGTAAACTTACTGTAAGGCTGAGGTTTGTTGCTGCATGGACAGGCCTGCCATTGCTGTCACAGTTTCTGACTCTTCGTGTTCCTTCTGAACAGCATCCATTGCAGAGCACAAGGCGAGATGGGCTGTACGCTTGATGCATGGCCAGTGGGACAGCTGGAATACAACAAACACATGAAAATACTAGGTTCAAAAAATAATTTCAGTTTTATAATGGTGCGCGAAGCTTCGAAAAGTCGGAGTCGAAGGTCAAATCTCCTTAGGCTTCGACTTCGACCTTCGCATATTCGAAAAATTTTGAAGGAAGAATACAACTTTGGTAAATTATCAAACGATTTAATTTTATCTTTCTAAATATTACATATTTCAATATTTGATAATTTTAAAATCGTTGCTAAACAGAATTTTAACTACCACAACATGAGCATAGATCAAAAGCGTTAATATTATATTCAATATCACCAACATAATTTTGTAAGAAATAAAAATACCTGTAAAGAAATAACACCAAGGTCTCACTGGTATGATCCAGACAGTGGCGGATTTAAAATTTTTGTGCCCCAAGGCACAATTATAATATGCGCCCCCCCCCCCTAACACACAATTTTTTTTTGTCAAGGGCTTTAGGAAGTTTTGGTGGAAACAGGTGTTGGGAGGGGGGAGGGGGGGGGGCGGAAGTTAGTATTAGTAAAGAAAATCAGGCATGTACTGTACAATGTACATGCCCTAAAGTAGCTTGAGTTAACATTATGAAGAAGGGGAGACTGACCTCAGTTACAAAGCGATTGCAAAGTACAGTTATTTAAAAAGAAATATTATCCTTCTGACTTTAACTTGAACTATTCCGATAATGTTAGTCATTAATTTTTAAACGTAGTTATTAAAAACAAAATATTATAATAAAAATAATGTTATCCAAAATGTGCCGCCCCTAGGCCCGTGCCTAGTGGGCCTCTAGTGTAAATCCGCTTCTGGATGCAGAAAGCGCTTTAATTGTGTTATCATCGCAGCTCGCGTCTAATGTTTGGTCCTTACTTAATATCATATCTCTTTGGAATTATCTGTGACAAATTTACAAGTGCATTTTGACACACAAGTTTTTCATAGCTTCCTTGCTTTTTCTTTATTGTTCAAAATGGTTGATATGGAAAGTAGGAAATAATTTAATTCAATTTATAATAATTATTGTTATTATTATCATTATCATCAGAGAAATGCAGATAAAAAGACATGAATATGTAAAGTTTGCAAAATAATATTATAGACTCCACAATGTAAGTAAAAGTTAATTTTTTTTTATCAATAATTTATTAAGCCTATTAGTAAGCCTGTGTACATTAATTATTAATATAGTCCTTAGGTCAGAAATAACAAAATTTCCCTGATCCTTGTTACTAACAAAATTTAGAAAAACAGTTGATTCAAATATTAAAAGTAGCGTTAAGTGACAACAACAAAAATCCTAGGTAGCTCCGACTTCGACTTTTTTTTCGAAAGTTTTAAGATTTGCTTTACATTTAAAAAGTGACCTTCTCACACCTCGACAGTTATAACTAATTTTTAGCGATTGGGTTCAGGGTATCAAGTTTAAATATTTATTTATTATTGAATTGACACTAGGGAAGCTATATTAAAACAAAATGTTTCAAGATTGTTTTGTCTCTATGTATTAGTAATGAATATTAAATATATATTATGTTTCTTAGATTAGGAATCTTTACAGTCAGCTCCTGGAGCAGCATCTCTCTCCTTTTCTCTTAATCTCTTTGAAATGACCTATATTTCTTCTTTTGTACTTGCCCTTTATATACATTAGTTATTCTTAATCTTCATATATCTTCATTTCGTCTTAGCAAAAGTTTATTTTCTTTGCAGTTTTTAAGATTACTTAGTATGATTTTCTAGCTAAAATTCTGCATTTGCTAATATTTTATGTTATTTACTGATTGCAAGTTGAAATGCTTGATAAAAACACATATTCCTAAGACAGAGCAGCATTTTAATTACCATGAGTAATAATAAAGCTATTAGGTTGGATGGAGTTGAGCTGAGAAAGGTGGAAGTAGAGAAGATTTAATGAGAAGAGGACAGCAGGGATAGTTGTTCTATAGGTGTGTAAGAGACGTGCTATGGAGAAGTGCCCTTGAAGTGTTGTACAAGGCATACTTTGCACCCATTGTCACATGCAGCAGAAACATGGACATTGAATGTAAGAGAGACCAGGAAAGTGGAGGCCATGGGAATGAAGTCTGTGAGGAGCATGTTAGTTGTCACGAGGAGAAACAAGATTAGGAATGAAGTTATCTGGGGAAGAATTGGGGTACAGGGAGTACATGAGATGGTAGAGGAAGTAAGACTGAGATGGTATGGGCATGTAAGGAGGATGTCAGCTGTTCCATTCAGTGGTGTGTTCACAAGTATAATGTAGGTTTTTAAAGTTTAGCTAATTCTATTAAAATAGTTAAAAAATAAACCCCAATAAATAATCAAACCTTCTTTTAAACAGATGGGTTATTGGTGAAGGCGAATGCTTAAAAATAAATTTTAGATAAGCTATTTCCTGCCCTTATAGGATGCAAATTAGAAAATTAAAAACCCAACTAAAAATTGGCTACAAATGTGTGTCCAATATTGTGTGATTTAAAACTACATGCAATTTGAAACACTTGCCCACAAATAATAACTTTACAAAACTAGTTAGATATCTCATGACCAGTATTTTTAATATTCAGTCTCCCATGTATTTAGCAAAAATGAATGGGGTGGCTCGAGGTGGGGGGTCCAGAACAGTCAGCTCAAATAATTCAAGGCAATAGGTTACAAGAAATTTGTCAACTTTGAATTTAGTTCTCTCAATTTTTAGTTATTAACTTTTTTTTTAGCATCAAGAATTTGTATGTTCAGTTGTATTTTGTAAATGTGGGCCTAATTACGATAACAAATTGATATAAGTTAAAACTAATAGGGTTTAAACCTTATCTTGCAAGAACATTCTTGATAATGTAAACACGATCATATAAAACCAACCATCACAGACAATCCTAGCTTACTATCCTCGTCCCCCTTGCAAAGAAATAAAGATATGAAGGGAGAGAATTGCAGTATAGGAAAACATGTTTGGCTAACTGATATAGTAGGGCCCTGCTTTAGAGTGTTCCGCTAATACAGTGGTTTTCAATTACATACATGTCCATTATTTTTGGAATGCCGCATGCAGTGAATGGCTTTGGCTACCATTTTATGTCGGTAATTCAGTCTGTTTACAGTAGTGATGGGGAGTATCGAATGGTCATTCAATAGTTTACATTCAACTGTTTTTATTAGAATTTTAAATAAACCAAATGATCTATTGCACACTTTATATATGATAGTGTAAAGATGTTATTATAATTTGATATGCAGTTGAAGGATATATATAAAAGAGGCTATGTTCCGCTTTACTGCAGAGTCCTGAAACCTAAATTGTCATAGGTGCGGGGGAGAGGTCTACTGTACATTAAAAACACACGGCATGGCAAAGCCTTTAGAGATGTTTTAATCTTTTAGTTATATTAATCATTTCACTGGATATTTCCATTTCCTCTCTGGATTACGCAAGATCAGACTACTATCAAAATATTTCCACATGTGCAGTTTAGTGTGTGTGAAGATAAAGATAGTATTATATGATCTACTAAGACATGTGAGTTTCCACAAAGGTAAGTTACCTGAATAGCTATAGTTTTTTGTAGGGTGTCAATAGCATTTTGACAGGGTGTTTTCTTCAGCTCCTCTTCTTTCAAAGGACTAGGTTCATCTCCCAACAAAGCCCGCACACACTCCTGGGCTGCATCACATATAGAAGGAAGATCATAGCCTCCTTCCAAGGACAAAACAATCTGTTGAAAAACAAAGTTAACAACTTAATTATTGTTATTAGTGTGATTGGAGTTTATGGGCCTGTCGGCACAATGAGGTCATTTGGGCCTTTTAATACTTGTTAATCCTACGAAGGTAAAAATTAATATAAAATGTGTTATAAACTAAATTTAGAGTTAAGATAATTTTTTGTGTGGAAATTGACTAATGAATAAAAAAAAATTGATGATATCTTTAAACAACCTCAACTCCTGTGTGTAATCCTAGGAAATACTCAGGGAGGTGGGTACAAAGTATAATTGTGAACTATCACACCCTGATTGTTTAATATTCCACAAAACAAAGGAAAAATGGCGCCAAATGGTTATAAGTTAAACATTGAAATGAAGATAGAAGGGCAAGGTCCACACATTTACCAGAAAACTATAGGCCTCAAAGTTCGCAATTAAAACACAAAATTATATAATTTTCAGAGTACATCAGTTTCCTTCTTCAGCAGACGAGAATAAAACACAGACTGGACTATGTGTTTTGATGTGTTTTGATGGTAAACTTTGAGGCCAACAATATAACACAAAGGGTATGTCCTTTGTCTCACAGTATAACATAATATGTTAAACATAGATTAGGGATATAGTTGTTTTTAAATATAAATCTTACAATAAAATATAGCAGACACTATGAGTCTTAACCGTTAATGAAGTTTTAAAATTCAAACAATGAAAAAATAGTAGTTCGAATCTCAGACAAGTGGAAAGATGAGGCCAAATCAGGCAATATTCTAGAGCTTTATTTAAAAAACACTTTAAGAAAGTTAGTTAAGGAAATATTAATATAATGTATCTAAACTTTATCTTTTGAATATTTCAAAATATTTTAATGTGTTGTATCTTAACAAGGGTTCTTAAAGTTAAATGTTCAATTTATGACCATCATTTTGTTATGATTTTAAATGTGATTAATTGAGTGTTTGTCACATATATGATTGTTCAAATTTTATAATCTTCATTAACAGTTTTTTAACTAATTTATTCTACTTGATTTAATTGATTTTTCACAACATAGTATTCTAGTGACCAAGTGCTCTAATATTTGTGGCCCCAATTGCTATAGATTCTCGGTGAATGTCCGAAAGAAAAAAACAATGATACATTAGGCCTATATGCTAATGTTAGATTATGCCAAAGTTTAGCAATAGGCCTAGCAAAAAGGGGGGGGAAAATTATCAAGGACTTCAGTATGGGACTAGTTAAAATAACAATAATAATAGTAGTAGCAACTCCAATCAAAAACTAGCTAAACGATTATCAAATGAACAAGTTTAATAACAAGAATGAAGGGACTGAAT
>CABFOW010007204.1:0-25738 GCA_902141385.1 Timema californicum | reverse complement strand
TGTTTGTGTTTGACACAATCTTCCAGTTTCCTTCCTTATTAATTTAATATTAATTATTTATAATCTCTCACATGAAAATAATGGTAAACAAAGGTTAAAATACCCTTCGTATTAATGCATACATAAATTTTATCATAAATCCTTTTTATAGTCCCTAAAAACATTTACGAAAGACATTTTTACCTATTTTGCTACAAAATGCTAAATTATGCCACAAAATGCTAAATTTCCAATAATTAATGCTAAAAAAAACTGAAAATTAATGCTATTTTACCCTATCTCTGCTTATGTAACATGCCACACACAATAATTGTACACAACATGACTATCCCATGATGGCAAAAAGAATGTCTGTTGGAAATAATATATACATCTGACGCACAGTTGCACACTCAAACTAATAATTAAGAAGAGGTTAGGCCTAAACAAGCTTTATATTTTAAACATGTTTCAACAAACAGCAACATGAAAAAAAAAAAAACAGGACCACCCAAACCACTGTGATATACATGTGAACATGAAAAACAATGACATCATGTTGAAATTATGAGGACTTATAAACTGAAAGGGAGATAAGATGCAAATACCATGTTGTTTATGCATCTCTACCATACATCTCAAAGTATAGTTTTGTAATAAAAATAATGTTAAAGTCAAGAGTTTGTATAACTTGACATATTTAGCTGTCCACATACACCATTATGGGAAAGTACTCCCAAAAATGTTCTGGGCAGTTCAGGTGGATGTACCTAAATATTCTTATTCTTGGTGCAAAATACATTCAAAATAATTTATAACTTGAAAGGGACTCACTTTCAGGGAATTCATGGAATCCATCTGATCTTCAGAAGAAATGGTATCTTTGTTGATGGCCATCCCAATCATATAGGGTCCCTGCTGGTTCTGCACAGAATGACACAGAGATAAAATTATTCTGGTAGAACCAATTATGCATTTCTATTATCAAGCAGACCTTTGACACATTTACAGGTATAATTAACAGTACTTATACATATTTGTGCAGTATTATTGTTTAATCTATTATTTTTGTAATTGTGGTATTTAACTAACATTTTATGAACCGAATAATTAAATGAGCAGAAAACATATAAACTAACTTAAACCTAGAACAATGGCATCACCAGGGGGTGCGAATTCCACCGGGTTATACCATCAGATGTTTTGTCATTTTGTGGTGTCCGCTATTTCAAATAGGATTTTAGGTACTTTGGTCATACACAAATAGTTTAATGGATTCATCAATGTCGACACAAGATTTACTGAAAAAATATGCAAAGACAGGTGATTTCAACAGCTGCATCAAAAGCAGCTATGTATTCTGCCTATGTGATTGACCTGGTGATATTTTGCAGGTGACAAATCCACTGTACAATATGGTCACCCATCAAGTCATTGATCAACACATTATTAAAGTTTGATAGCATTTTCTTTTGAACCTTAGTGTGTTTAGCTCCAGTTCAACCAGGATTGGTGATAAAATGAATTACCCGACTGACTGTAAACTTATATCTGGCTGTGATACAGTGGCTGCAAATATTAACCAGTCTTGCAAAACGTAATCTTCATGTCTTTTTTTTCATCATCGTTTGTTGGGCATTGTCTCATCTGAAGCTGTGCACTGAAGTCAGAGGGTGTCGCATATAGACTTACAATTCATCATATTAGACATCTCCAAAAGAAGATCGAGCTCTCTCTTTTGAAAAATAAATATGGCCTTGTCTTCATGGTTTTATCTAATTACCATCCTAACAAAGTAATTAGGATCATCAACTGTGATTTCAAAGTGAGATGCAAATTGAGCTATAATTTTGTTGATTGCAGCAGTTAGTTTACTCAGAATAAGACAATCACCAACAAAAATTGCCAAAAATACTTCTTGTTCATCAATCTGAGCATGAAAGACATGCTTGTAAATGTGTTTCAAATAAGAAAAATTCAGAAATTGTATCAATTTTTGATTCCAGCATCATGGAGACTGTTTAATACGTAGAAAATTTTGTGTAGTTTACAAACTAAATTTGACTTATTGCTGCTGAAATCCTGGGGCTGTTGCATAAAAATATACTCTTGCAGATCTCAATTTAGAAATGCAATTTTAATGTTGAATTGTTGCATATCTATTTCATACATTGCTACCAGTGTCAGAAGAATTCGAATTGATTCATTCCTCACAACCGAGAAAAACGTCTCTCCAGTCGATTCCGGGTTTTCGAGAGTACCCTTTTACACACAGCCTTACTTTAAGATGAATCATGCTGCCAAGTGGTTTATGTTTTATTTTGCAAGCCCACTTGTAATCCACAGTTTGATGATCTAGAGGTAAGAGCATCAATTTCCACGAATTACTTTGGATTAATGAAGACATTTCCTTTTAAATCGCTTTATACCATCACAGTGACTATTTGGATGCCATTGCCTCTTTGTACATCTGTAGTTCATCAATTATTGCTGCACAGGCTAAGTAGTTCCTGAAATGAGCTGGCAAACCAATTTCGTTACAATTTCGAAGCTTTCTTACTGGTTGAAACACTTCTCCAACAATCTGAAGTTCTTGATGTTGTAAGTATATTTCTAAATGTTCAACAAAAGCTGATGGAACTGCAGCATCTTCACCAAGTGTATTTGTACGGGTTGTGGTCCAATCTTGCAGCATATTTTATGTCATTTTTGTTAAAGAAAACATCTAGTGTGACTGCTATTTTCTTTGTTACTGGATCATATAGCCTATAATTGGTACTGTAACTGTTATAACCAACCATGATCATTTTCCCAGATTTGCTTTGGAACTTTAACCAAAACTGTTTAGAATAAGCACGAAGGGTTCAGATCCAAATTTTCTTATATGATTGAAGTTCCTTTATGAACAAACTTTTGTAAAAGACAGTGTCACAATCCTGTTTGCATGAATGTCGATTTAACGTATAAACTGCCTTGTTAACAGATTTTGCACAAAATGTCTCAGGAAGGCAAGATTCAAGAAGCATATTGAGAGCACTTTCCATGATAGATCTAGTTCCATGGACAATACCCTTCTTGAAATAATTGCCCAAACACTAATTTATATATTTAGCTTTGTTGCCACTCCTAACAATTCAAATTTTCTTGCCCATTTGTCTTTCCATCAATTGTTCAAACTCCATGAACACTGAAGCATTGTCACGTTTGTTCTTTATAAATTAAATACAAATCAGTAAGACATGCCATAAGGACAACAAAAGAGGTGGATCCATTAAATGATGTATGGGGCATCTTTCCATGTAAATAGGTTTATAAGGATGGTTCCACAATCTTTAGGAAATTACTTCTGATGTAATTCACTGTACGGGCATGATTCACAAAAAAAACTTGTATGAGGTACTCAAATTTATAGTTACATGACCCAACATCTGGTGCCATAACGAAGCTAATTTCAAAAGTATTAAATGATAGAAAGTTAGGGTTTGGTCTGTCATAATAAAGTAAACATTTTTACTCAAAGAATATTCAACAGCATTAACACTAGCAAATATCCTTGCAGAGAAAGTCTATAGTTCTTTTTAGCATCGTGTCTTACTACCCATTTGGGTTATACGCTTGTGTACTAATCATGCTTATGGTTTTAGAGATTAGAAAGGTTATTATTAGAGGAAGTGTACCAACATTTGCACAGTGGAAGAGTGGGAAATAATTTTAGAAAAAACTACAATCTGTACATCTGACCGAAATTCAAATCTTGATCTTCCCATTATAAGTAATCTTAAGTTGACTACGAGAGTAGTGCATTGGAACACACGACCACTAAAGCGGGTTAAAATCTACAATTGTTCAAAACAAAGATTATCTTAAAAAATAAGTGTACTGCTTTATTTTGTGTAATGTTCATGTAAATATAATACAAATACAGTTTATATATATATATATATATATATAAACTGTAGATATATATATACAAACTGTAGATATATATATATAAACTGTAGATATATATATACAAACTGTAGATATATATATATAAACTGTAGATATATATATATATATATATATACAGTTGATATATATACTAAGGATCGGACTCTTGAACTTTTAAGGATATTTATAAATTCAAAAATCAAAACCGAATTTTTTTTAATACTAAGTTTGAAAGTGGAAATTATTTTTTTAAAGCTATAACAGTTTCTAGTGGGTAAGACAAATATAATGATAGAGAAAACCTAACAACCAAACCCCAAACTATTAATTTACCCCTTAAAGTGAACAAAAACAGAAACAAAGAAAATAAATGGTACGGAGCTCCACACAGACTTTCTCAATCCATTGTTTAAAAATGGAGATATCAAAACTCATAATAATGTGAAACTATGTAATACACACTAGCAAACCTGAGCACAACTCGTGCTATACTTACGTAAATCATTTTTTGACTCCCAGTTTTAAATTGTATAATTTTATTCTTAAAGAATTAAAGTACTCATTTGTATATTTGGACCAATAAAAAAGATTGCTATTGGGTCCACAAAGGTCAATACTTTGTATTAAAATTTCGACTTCCAGTTAAAATTTTCAACATTTTATTAGGAGTTGCTTATCTTGTGGTTATCGCATTGCTATTAATTACTTATTTATAAATTTAGACCAATAAAAAAGTTAAATATTGACTATTAAGTTAAAATGACATAGATCATTGCTGTACAAACATTTCTCCTAAGAAGTTAAAGGAAAAAGAACAACTTTTTGAGACACTTACTAATAATTAATTACTCTGTGGCTATAGAGAATTATTGCATTAAAACATAAGTAAGGCTCACATAATGATATTAATATATTTGCCAATATCTCACAAACTATTGGTTTTATAAAATATGTTTCAAATAAAAGTCTTTTATTTTTAATAGTATTGCAATTTTGCATTGATAAGTGGTTTAGTTTAGTATCTCAGATATTTTAGGAGATACAGAAATTTCTGTTTCTAGAAAATACTTTAAAAACATTTTCTTGGGAAAATGAATATAGCCATTTTATTTATAATCTTAATCAACACCAAGATACGAATTTAAATCAAAATCGTTAGAGCCAATTTTGAGAAAAACGATCTTTTCTCTTATCACCCCTTATTAAACTACTCTTAATTTTAGAGTTAAACAGACGCCATTGCATAAACCACTTTTTAAGGTTCAGGATGTCATGAAATGACAACATCCATCAACATCTCAGGTTAGATTTTTTTTTACTGTAGCAATACTTTACCTTAAGTGTTTGAAAAGTTAAAAAAATATATACTCTTTTCACCCTTCGGTAAACTATCCTTAATTTTAGGGTTAGACATCCAATTCCAAAAACCCCTCACGGCAACCCTATTAGAACCCTAGATAACAAGTTCTAGCCCTATCGGTAAAATTGTTTAGGCTCTAATCCGAGGTACAGACATACATACAGAAGGGTAAAAAAAAACACTTTTTCGGATTCAGGAGGTTATGAAACTTAGAAATTCATCAAAATCTCGAGTTCGAATTTTTTGACAATCACAATACTTTCTTTAACTGTGAGGTAGCTAGAAAATAAAAATTCTACCCATGTGGGAAAGTTTACCACTTAAACTTATTATATTTTCTAAGATACGAATTAAAAAGTAAAATGAGGTTTTGGTCACTTTATAATCATTTTATACTAGAATTTTATATTTATAAGCTTGGATCTCATAGTCATAATTACATTTTGTTATATTAATTCCTTGACAACCTTCTAGAGTCTTGACTATTATTGTATTTAAATTAACTCTTAGAAGCTAAGTTTGTTCCTTAGGCTTGGCTAACCTTATTAAATCTGATAATTCAACATTATCATATTAACCTACTAGACTAGTTACACAACTGATACCTTTTGTTTTTCAATTTTCTCATTTTTCCTATAATTTCAGATTTACATATGCAATTGTTTTAATCACTTTTTTTAAATTTATAATTGTTCAGTGTCTTGTAACTATATATTTTAAAGTGTTATATGTATTATTTCCAATCAAATCTTGTTAATTTTAGTTTATACACATTCTTTCCAATTCTTACATACTTGTCAAAATAACATTGATTAGATATAATTGTTTAATAACCCTACCTTTTTATCATTTATTTATTAGTTTAACATGTCATATGGCTAACTTGAACTAACATATACTCAATTATATTGACATTTTCTTTTATTATTATCACTAAAACATATCTAATACCAATCCAAGCATAACTGTTTTAGTTCAATCTCATTTTATTCCCAATATTACTAGCTTTTAGAAAATTAGACTTGTCGACTTTCATAGTTCTCTATTATAACTAATATGTTATCTTAAAATTATAATTCATCTTATAACCGTTAAGGTTTTGATATATTTATATTGTTTAGTTTAGTTCATAAGAATTTATTACACAATTTTTTGACATAAGCTTAATTCCTTAAATATCAAGTCACTTCTTACTATAATATCTGTTTTTTCCTTGATTATATATATATATACACACACACACACACACAAGTCATTAAACATGCTGTCAAAATGATATAACATGAATATTAAACTGCATCTAAGAATTTTTAGTTGAATATTTTGTTTCTAGTTATTATTAACACAAAATTATTTCTGTAATATTCATAAAAACCTAAAGACCCCCTCCCTCCCCCACTGCCCGCTTACAACCTAGGCATACCACCCTCATGGAGGGGGATACGGCCTGGGTTGGAAAACACTGCCTTAGAGAATTAGGTTTATGTTTTATATCTTCAAACATGAACGAGTTTCTTCACATCTTTGTAAGCTAAGTTTGTTTTTTAGCACTGTGTATTACTGCCTGTACAGATTGTATACATGCAAATGTACTATTTATACTAATGAGCTAGGGGTGTGGAAGGTTGAATTTAGAGGTAGTATTCCCGCATTTACATGTAGGGAGAGTGGAAAGCCATTTGGAAAAAAAAAACACTCAGTACACCCGACGGGGATTCGAACTCTGATCTCCCTGTTATTGGCAGTCTAGTCTAACATGAGAATGATGCCTTAGACCATGACTTCCATTTAAGAAAATTCTAAGTATGGTCTTACTTTTCTTAGGTGCTCTTCAACTGTGCTGCATTTTTCTTTAGTTTTTTAGCTTTGTGGGTGATTTCATACTTTAACCTCTCAAGCGTGACTTTTATCAGTTACTTAAACCTTTCCTGAGGGTGACTTAATTTCTGTAAAGCAATAGTTAAAACCTGTGAATGTATTGCAAATTAATGATGACTCATGATGTTGCACACACTGCAGCGCACTCCACACGTGGACAACTAAAGACATCATAAACGCTATAGAGTTTAAAAGTGTGTATTTTCTTTTTCTTTTGTAGTTCCTTAAGCCCTTCTTTAGTAACCATTAGGCCTAATGTATAGAGGTATAGATTAATATTGCAATTAGTTTAATAAAATAAATTAACATCAAATAGTTGTGAATTAAAAATATTCATTCATGTTAAAAAATACAACCTGGGCACAGAAATTGATCTCAGGAACTTTAGCTATGCCACTGAGCCATCCTGGTTTGTGTCGCATCCAGGACCGTTCTTCACTTGCTGTTAGGCGTTGAGTCTTCCAGGGGTCAATCCCACATGCTAATTGAATTACTCCCTAAAACAAAAAGGTTGCCAATATTTCTTAATTCATAATTCACTGTGTTTTCCAGGTTATCCAGAAGGTATTCTCATTTTTTTCACATACTTTATAAAGGAGTACATAGGAATAAAATTCCTTTTTTTAATAACTTAGGGTCATTAAGGGTAATTGTGAATGGATGGAATGGATTTGTATGGTCAACACCCAAATCTGCAGCAATTTTAATTATACCTCCTCTTTATAAAGTCTCTTTACTGCATCCACTTTCACTTCAATGGCAACAATGATTTGATGTATTTTCTTTCAGATGTCATGTTTACTCAACAAGGATGAATCACAGTACAGTACCAAATATTATAGGTACAGTTGTACTGTACTGTAGTATTGTATGGTACAGTAACAGTAATATATGTACAGTACAATATATAATGTGTTAATATAATGGTGTATATACATACATATGTGTAATATAAGGAAATGCAGTACAGTACTGTACATATAATATTATATTGATTCGAATAACACGTTACTGAATTGGAAAACGTTCAAACATATTACTTGTAAAAACACCACAGCCCTCATGTCACATTTGAGTTACACAAACAAACTGTGAGGTTATACAGTTGAATGACCTTGGATTATGATAACTGGCACCAGCAACTGTATGCATGTGCACGTGTCGAGTTACACAAAATGTCGAGTTATCGAGTGTCAAGAGTCCAAGAATCCACTGTATTTAAGAAACTAATGGTTTCATAAAGATATATTTCAAATAAAGGTTTTTTTAATTTTAATAGTACAATTTTGCAATGGTAAGTTATTTAGTATCTCAAATAGTTGTGTAGATATGGATATTTCTGCTTCTGTAAAGTACTCTAAAAGTCATTTTCATGGGAAAATCAAAATAGCCATTTTGCTTATAATCTTAATCAACGCCTAGATATGAATTTTAATGAAAATCGTTAGGGATAATTTTGAGAAAGTCAAATTTTTCTCTTTTCTTCCTTTATAAATGACACTTAATTTTAGGGTTGGACAGACACATAGACAAATGGCATTGCAAAAACTACTTTTTCGGGTTTGGAGGGGGGTGGGGGGGGCATTAAATGTTGACATCCATCAACCAAATGGGTTAGATTTTTTTGAGGGTCGCAATAGTTAACCTGTTCAAAAAGTTAAAATATATGTAGGCCCTATATATGCGTATGGCTTGAAAACTATTGATTTTATAAAAATATATTTCAAGTAAAAGATTTTAATTATAAATAGACCTACATATTTGCAATAAGTAATTTCATATCTCAAAGACTTACGGAGATTTAACTAAAAATTAGAATTTATGTGTCAGTACAGAACCCTTAAAGTCATTTGGACAAAAAATTTAGAGTAACCATTTTGTTTGGAATATTGATTATAGCCTAGAAATGAAATTTAATCAAAATCTTTATAGCAGATTTTGATAAAATCGTTATAGCCAGTTTTGATAAAATCAATTATTTCTCTTTTCACCCTTAAGGTAACTACCCTTAATTTTAGGGCTAGTTATCCAATTCCAAAAAACCCTCGGGTCAACCCTATGAAAATCCTAGATACCAAGTCTTAGCCTAATTGGTAAAATAGTTTAGGCCCGCGATACAGACAGACAAAAAAAGACGGCATTGCGAAAACCACTTTTTCAGATTTAAGAGATCATGAAATGTTGACATTCCTCAAAATCTCGAGTTAGATTTTTTTGGCGATCACAATACTGCAAGGTAGTGAGAAAGTAAAAATAGTTATACTAGCCAAAAGTGGACAGTTGTGAATGTAGTGCAGATCAAGCTGTTCACAAATTCCCAATTTAGAAATAAATAGGCCTACTAAGTCATGTCTGTTCATAATCACCCTGTTTTTAAAGTAATGACTGAAATTTTTTAGGATCATTAAGAATAAATTTAATTATTTAAGGTAATAAGGTTGCAAGCTTAAAATAACTTTTTATCGCATCTTACTACCTGTCCAGGTTATACACATAGATGTACTAATTAAGCTAATGAGTTAGAGAGGAGGAAGGTTGAATTTAGAGGACTGTACCCATATTTAAGTGGAGGGAGGGTGGAAAACCGTTTATGAGAAACCACCCCTCAGTACACTCGACCAAGATTAGAATCATGATTTCCATGTCATTGGCAGTTTACTCTATTGTGAGAGTAACACCTTAGACAATGCGGCCACAGAGGTAGGTCGAAATTAATTTAAAAAGTTATTTGAAAAAAAATAAAATATTTTTAGGGTCCAGGTAATGAAATCTATTGTTACATGTTTACAGGCACGAACTCTAGAAACACATAAATAATCTGTGTTTCTATAAGCCATTTCAGGGAAAGGATGCACAGCCTCAATGTCAAAAATATAAACAGTAATTACCTATGTAATTTAACTTCTACACAAATTCAGTTTTTGTTGAGTTTGTTTTGAGAAGTCCTTGCATAAATATTTTGGTGTCTTCATCATTACCACTTTCAACATGCATACATACTTAAATTGTGTGGATTTTCTTAAACAAGTTTTAAGAGAGTTTAAATTTAGAGGAGGTGCAACCATATTTGTGTGGAGGGAGAGTGGAAAACCATTTAGGAGCACCCAACCGGGATTGAACCCCAATCTCCCCATCCTTGGAAGTCTTGCCTATTAAGAGAGTAGAACCTTAATTATAAAAATTAACTACCTACCGTAGTATTGTTTTGCTGGTGTTTAAAATGTGAAATTATGTTTTCCCTGTTTTTCTCATACACAAAGATGCCCCTGTATTTTTCCGAATCTTCCTCTTCTCCAGATGTTGTGGCAACCCTAGTCAAGAGTGTCGAGTATAACTGTCATAAGAAGTGAAAACACTGACTGGTGAAGACAGTCACATGTCATTAAAAAAGTTGTGGGATTTGTAAGATTATTATTATTAGCACCGCGTCTTACTACCCGTTCAGGTTATACGCACTTACGCTAATGTGTAATGGTAGGGTGATTGTGATCTTTGCCGGGACCGAGGATTGAACCCCGGCCGCCAGCATAGAAGTCTGACACCTTACCCCTAGACCACCAGGTCACCGATTTGTAAGAAAATTAATTTAGTGTAACATAACTTTTCTTATATTTTAACATTGATTTTGTGAAATTACCACAAAGAACTGTATCAATGACAACCTTTCCACAAAAATATAGAGCCTGTCCATCATCTTCATCCCAAACTGGAGGTTATATGTATATTAAACAAACCCTAGTTGTTTGAACTTTTACTAGACATGGTTTGATAGATGATTTGAGAGAGTGTCCTAAATCAATTTGCATAGGCCTAATTACTTTGCATAGAAATTAAATGTAATAAATTAACATCTTCCTCCCAGTTGACGGAATGTATTTACTATAATAAAATTTCCATTTTGTCAGAGATATCAACCTTGTTCTACCAGATATTCTAAATATGGAACCAAACATGAGATAAGAATAATTAGCAGAATAAAATATTAAATTTGTAGCATATAAGGGAAATATTATTTTGACTTGTTTAAAACAAAGAGAAAATAGTTGGGGGTTAGTTACTATATTACAGTAACATTTTCTGTGGAGGTATTCAATTAGTGAAGTTGGATTTTGCTATTATAATATATAATTAATTAATAAAAAATATAGTAAAATATCAATAACACTTCTGTGGACTTTGTAGTGAGATCTGGGGCTAATCGATTTTATTATAGATATTTTTCTTGGTAAAAAGTCAAACTTTGTAGGCCTGTTTTTTAAGATTAAATCTGAGACTACATTAGATCTGTCAAATCTTGGGATTTGTGGGATGGTAGGTTGAGATGAGTGCACAGCAGAGAGTTTTAACTCTTTCTCTGTTGGCATGATTAGACTACATTTGAATCGCAAGTAGGTAATGAGGCTAGCTTCTTGTGGTCACATGAATATTTCCTTGTGTGAATGATTTAATGTATTTTAGTTTGTGATATTAGCTTTAAAAGAGGCCCTATGTAGTTTTTGATGTATGAGCTGGAATTTCATGTTGGTATGCATATGCTTGGTTTTGAGTGATTAGATATTGTATACTGTACAGTATAGTACAGGTGTTTAATTTGCACTAAATTACCTTACTCATTTATTTATTCAATGTATGTAATTATTTTGTGTTGTGACATAGGCCTAGCCTATCTATATTATTGTTCAATAATATTACATTAATTATTTTTATTTGTGTCTGTGTTTATTGAAATTTGGATTGTTAAACCCTAAATTAAGCTGAGGCTACTTTTAAGAACCCCTAGTATAGATAGAAACCTCATCTGTCAGTAAAAGTAAGAAATCACTCTTTAGTTTCTCATTTGCTTATTGTTTGGTGATCGGTCTTGAACTCATCAAGGTAACAAAGATCCTAAATATCTTTTTTGAGAGAATTATTATGCATGAAAAAATGTTTCTTCAAATTATATAATCTATCAAATTTAATTTGTTTGGCAAGATAAATAATAAACGGTAAAATGGGCTACATTACCAAAATTTAAGTCAGTCGCTCATTTTTTTGGTATGTAGACAAACATTTAAATTTTCTAACAAATTGATGTGACTATTATCCTCTTAAGAATTTTACCTTAGGCATACTAGACTACATTTCTACAGGAGGCTAAATTATAGGCCTATAGTAGTGAATAGTGAGCTTGATAAAATAATTTGTTAAATAGTATGGTAAAGTTCCGGTAATTTATAAAATATTAAGGGAGAAAAACACATAACCATGTTGGACTTATAAAGATATTTAATATTTAGTTAATTTGTGTTACCTCATCCAAAAGAAATTAACCTAAGTTTAACATTGACATGTTGAAGCCAGTAAGACTAGGTTATATTTTAAAAACTAATCGTGCTGTTTTTAATTTTGTAGCGGGCCCCTATCCTATCTTACAAGTATCTCATATTATCAATATTATTATCAGAATATGATTTAATATTTTTAGTTTTGGCAGAATCTAAATATTAAGTAGCCCTTAAATTAAGATTTAAAATGCAATTTCTTTTTCAATAAGTTAAAAGTTAATATTTCTCAGACGCGGAAGCATTATATTAAAGGCTGGGTGATTCTAAAATTTAAATCAAATATGTTTAAATTGGTGTTAAAATTAACCATACTTGAGTGATAATGCTATTTCAGACAGACTTACCTTGTAATTTCTTTCTTCGCACACATAACTAGGTCTCAATGAAATTTTAAACGCCACTTCTTGAAGTGGATTAATAAATATATTTACTAAAACAAATAATTTAATGTACATGTTATACTATTAGGTACTAGCCTAAAAGTAATAAGGCACTAATCAGGTAAGCTTGTCTACCAAGTATGATGACGCCTAAGACTCAACAGTAACTGGATGAATGTGACCAGTAACATTTCATTATCTTGACCTATTGTTCTTGTTATTACTAATTTTACGACTCATAAAAATTCTCTTCGAGACTTAGCGTTTGAAATTCAAACAAATAATAAAATTACAGTGCTACCACCACAACATAATAATAAGAAACTTTATTTAAAAAATAAGAATTCTTGCTTAGCGCTAGGCTTAAATAGTAGATAAAGTACTAATAAAAAAAGCAGTTAGTTTACAAAATTGATTTAAGATAACCACTTGATTGTTTTATGACATTTAGTTATTTAAAAACATATTATTATAAATTTGGCTATAATATTTTGGTCAAATACATATTTCCGAAATGAGCATAAGAAGGATAATAGGTAGTGAGAGATGATTAAGGCAAATGAACATAACCGAAAAGTATGCTTTATAATGATAAATAATATTTTTTAAAGACAAAATCTGTGCATTTAAAAGATATGTGTAAAAGGAAAGGGCATGGTTAGGAATTTTTACAAATAAATATAAACCTCTAGGTTTTGGGCTAACATAAGAATACATTTAAAATGTATTGTTTATCTCCTGTGATATATTTAAACTTTTTTTTTACATTTTACTTTTATCCCTTAAGCTGGTTGGGCGATCAGATTAACAAGAATGAAAATTAGCTTAAAAATTAATTTAGTTCTGGAGGGCAAGTTTTAGAGAGTGGATTCGAACTAGAGTACATAATAATAGTTTGTTGCAAGGCCTATCTTTGGGTGGTACCTGTATCGTGAAAAAACGAACTTTTTAATATAAAACTAAATATTACCACACGAAATTATTTCACAAGTGGCAAGGAGTCTCTCACTACCAAAAAATGGTGCGTTGTGTAGGTCCAGCAATTAAAGAGTAATTCAAAATTGTTAATTATTTTTAATAAAACAATATGATAATTAATATTTTATATAAATGTTTTAACAAAACCATTCTATGAGATTTGGTAAAATGTACCACAGCTATGGGCGTAGATGGGATCACAAGTGAAATGTTTAAATTTGGGGGCGTGGTATTACTTACCAGATTGTGTGAATTGGTCAATGTATGTGCTGGTATTTCGAACGTTCCTAATTACTGGAAGAATGCCGTCACTGTTCCTTTGTATAAAAGCAAAGGGAGTAAGTGTTAATGTAAGAATTGTAGGACAAAATAATAGTTTTTTGAGTTTTCCAGGAAAAGTTTTTGGAAGAGTTTTAATTGAGAGAGTGCGGGAAAAAAAACTGTGGGAAAGATTTGGGCTGTGCTGTGTGGTTTAATGCTAGGTAGAAGTTGCATGGAGCAGATATTTGCATCGCAACATTTGATGAGAAATGTAAGGCGTTAAGGAAAAAAGTTTATTGTGCATTCGTTGATCTGGAGAAAGCGTACTATCCAGTGAATAGGAGTATATTAGTGAATAATCTTAGAGAGTATGATGTGGATGCATGGTTAGTAAATGCAATTATGGTGGTGTATGATGGAAGTAAAAGTTGATTAGGATGGATGGAGCATTGAGCGAATGGTTTGGAGTATAACTGTGTGTTAGACAAGGTTATATTATGTTCCCATGGTTGTTTAATGCTTTCATGGATATGTGTATGAAGAATGCTTGTGGGGATGTGGTTTGTGTACAATATATAATGTATAATAATATATATAATATAATATATAATATATAATGTGAGACTACTGGTATATGCAGATGATGCCGTAATAATGGCTGAGCATTAAAGGGACTAGCAAAATGCATTAAATCGTTTGAATATGGTGATAGCAGTTGCGTAACTGGGGGGGAGGGTGCTGGAGGTTTAATCCTTCCCCCCCCCCCAAAAAAATTGATTTGAAAAAAAAGCATATGCAATGTTTTAAAAAACCTGCTCGTTATTAATATATATTCAAATTATTCATAATATAATGCGGCATTGTGAATTTTTCAGTGTTTTAGTAGGGTAAAAAAATAAATTTTTAGGAAGATACTGATGCTTCATCATCAGCAGTTCAACTTTAGTGTGCCATACAAAATAAGTATTTTTAATTACTCTACAGGTGTTAGCAAAGGTTTTCTCTTTGAGCTTATCACCTTGCCGAGTATTGCTGCTTAAGAATGTAGATCTTATAGTTGCCATTAACATGGTAAATCGGCTCAAGGAAAAAAATTAAGGAAATAAGAACAAATACCGAAATTGAGTTTTTAGCTATTTAAGAAACCGCTAAAACACTTGCTGACTTATTTGGTTCAAATCTTGTCATACCAAGACTATCTGCCAAACAAACACAAAGGTGTAATTTAAAAGTAGATTCCGTTGAGGCTTACTTCAGAATTTCAATTTTCTTTTGCCGATTTTTGGATCATTTTTCGAGTCAGTTAAAAACTCGTTTCTTAAACCATCTAAGAAGTACTTGGCAGTTTTATGTAACTTATGCCAACAGAGGAATCGGTTATCACTGAAGTAGAGACGGAACAGATGAAAAATCTGGTTGATTTTTATGGGCAAGATTTGCAGTATAGTGATATGGTAGCAATTGGTGAACTTTACATGTGGCACGAAAGAGTGAATGAATTGAAAATAAGTTCAAAAAAGCCTATGAACTATTATGTTGCCTGCAATGAAGAAATTTACCCATTGATAAGTATTTTGTTGAAAATCTTAGTAACCTTGTCAGTATCAACAAGCACCAGTGAAAGATCGTTCTCAACTCTTCGGAGATTAAAAACTTACTTGAGAAATACAACCGAGCAACCAAATCTGAATGGCCTAGTGATGTTAAATATACATCTCTCCGGACGAAATTCTTGATGACCTGGAAAATCACCTTGTCGATTGGTATTCAGACTAAATTAATGATGTAATTGGACACTGTCATTAAGTTATAGTGTTCTTAAACCAAACAATGTTTCTTTTGTGTTTTACAATAAAACAAAATTGTTTTAAATGAACTTGTATTGTGTTAGTTGTAATGTTACTAGATTAGTTTATTTTTATAGGTTCTTTTAGCATAGTCTGCTATACTTTTTATTTTACATGACATCAATAAATCATTACATTTGAACACAACTTCCTAGTTCCCTGCTCACAAACACAATGATGACATATGTTTCACCACTCAACCATCCCCCGTGGTGGTAGCGTCCTTTCCCTATCTAATCAGGAACTCTCCAGAATACCACCACAGCGATAGTGTAGCGCAAGAGGAAATACACGAGTTAATCATCAAGGATCTTTAATGATCACTACCCTACCTAATCAAACCCAGCAGGGTTATTATGACCACGACGCAAAACGAATTTGCGACCGTTAGCAGAGAGACGCTAGACTTTGCGTCAAAAGTTATTATGGCCGACCACTTTGCGAAAGCAAAGTCCTTGCGAGCGCAAATATTTTCCTAGTTGCGTGACGCTAAGTTGCGCAGACATTTTACTTGTCCTTTGGTTTGCGTTATGAGGTTATGTTTGCTAGTTTTTGTAATTTATTAGGTGTTTTGTGTTACATTATTTAAACTTGCCATCGCATTAGCCCAATATAATAATCCCAAAACGTTGTTGTGTGTTTTTCACATAAATCTAACTTTAAATAGGCCTATATCATAATGTAGGGATAGTACGCTTATACTGAATGCTAAAATAATATTTTCTTTGAAACATAACACTATCAAATTGCTTTATTAGTCACCATCAACACACTTATCATTCTGTTGACAAGGTAATAAAAATGCAGGACTAATTTGTTCAAGAAGCCTCAACAAAACTTTAATAATGTAATCTTATTTAAACTGAATCGTACATATAGTAGTAGCTACTATCCACATTAATGTGATTTGTAGGCCTATGAAATAATGCAATCAAGACTGGAAAAACCAAAATAGGCCCTAGCTTAATGTTTACATGTGGTATGGCTTAGGCCTAGGTTTTTTAATCATAAAAGGTTTACTAAATTTAACTGAAATCAATAATTAGTTGTTAGGCCTAGTTATACTGAAGTGAATAAATTTCAAACAACTCATTATAAAGAAATATAATATCCTTATATTCTTAATCACTTAACTAAAGTCTCAATAATTCCTTTTAATTAAAAGATGCATTTTACTTTTTTTAGCCATCCAAACCACCCTTTCGTTTATTTTTTTTGTTAACTTAGTAGGATGACTGACATTAAGTTGTCGAAAATATTCAGTGTGAAAACAATTTTTGGGAGATTTTGAACGCTTTCATCAACTTTAAATAATTAGTTTTATTTTCTAAGATCTTAACACCGCATATTTGATTCAATCTCAAACATGAGAACCTTTTCAACACTGTAAATTAATAAAATTAGCACAAAGTCGGCCTATATATGTTCAAGTGGAGTACTGTATAGATAGGAAGTTATCTTTATCTAATCTCAACTCAATCAAACAACATAAAATTTAAAACACCTTACTGTAGGCCTATATCTTTGAACGTTCAATTTTTGGCTTGACAAAATCGAGAACGGTTTTACAATAGGCCTACTAAGAAAGCCAAAATACAAAATATTAATCTACTGTGTGATAAATGTTGTTTTTGAAACAAAGTTTTATAAGGCGTATATTTGTTTTGTTGTAAATTAAAGTTATTTTAATTAAAATAGGCCTAAATATAAGGAGAAGTGTACATTATAAACTGTTGAAATTATTTTAAATTAATGGAATAAAACACACTTGTTCCAGTATCAACATGAATACATGAAGAATAAAGCCTTGTGTTGTAAAGCATACATCTTACAAAAAACATAGTTTCTTTATTAGCCAACTTTTCATATTAATTTATTCATTTCCCCGTGACATTACTATTTTAATGCATAGTTCACATGATTTTTTGACTACAATAAGTTATGTGTATTGAATAATGTAAGCTTAGTATTTTTTCATTTCAAATCGTAAGAAAACAAAATTATGCGAGAGATTTATTAAATTAAGCTAGGTTAAATCTTTCTTGAAAATAATGTGACTTGTAATCAGCTGTTTGGGAAAATAGAAATAAATGAATAATGTCCAGTCATGAATACCAGCATTCTTGAAATAAATGTAACTTATTTCTAGCCTCTAACTTCTTAAAAGGTAATATTCTTTGGAAAAGTGTTGCCAACTGTTGACGCAAACTGATTTTATTCTGTGCGTTAACGCTAGAAGCAAAGTCGAAGCTAAAACTATCGGACGATACAAAGTGTGGTGGTCATGATAACCCAAACGCTATCTTTTCCTCTAAAGTGAAGCTAACTAGCGGTAGCAACTAACTTTGCGTCGAATGGTCATAATAGCCCTGCAGGTGTCAGGACCTACCCATTCGACAACATAAGGGAACAAGTGTTCATGATAAATAAAGCCCTGACATTAAGCAAAACCATGAATAGTAATAATATTGGCCTCTCGGTTAGTTTATTTATAACAGGTAAATTATAAATTTTTAATAACACAAGATGTATTAATACTGAGATTTCTACGCAATATATTTGAGATATAAACAATATATGAATAGCTCTCCAATTTACGAAAGTTATAATTACTTTAGAAATTATTGAACTCAGGGGCAAGTTCCAATATCAAATGACAACATAAAAATAATACAATAATAAAACTAGGGATTACGCCCGTAATTTACACCTTGATAAAAGTAATTCTATAAGAAATATTTAAGTGATATATCCAATTCAAATGTTTGACGACCGACTCGTCAATATATTGCATACGGAAAAGGAGTTATAGTAGTCAAGGCTATGCCTTTCCTTCAACACTAACATCATACCATCTTATTCGTGGCCAACTCCTTGTTCATATTTAAAAATAGTTTAAGTGGCACGCTAGTGCGTTAAGATCTAACTCTCTGGCTAAAACTATAACGACAAACTCCAACTTGGTTAGAAGGACCAAAGGTCATATATTTATATAATCTTAAAACAACAAAATTAGCCATAATAAACAGTTATTATTAAAACTAATTCCGCAACAGGTTATCAACTCAGAAATCATAATATTCAAGTGCGAAAGACATAATATAAATTAAAGTTAACTGCTTGAAATGCAAAAAGAGACGGCTACATATTTATAGTTAAAGGCAGACCCTAGCCACTTATGGAATTTTTTTAAAAATTATATGAATCCCCAACATTACGACTACTTACATCCTAATATGTTTCTTGGAACTATTGGCATCAATGAGTAAAGAACATTGCTAGGCACTTGCTTATATTCAGATTGTAACAGCGGGGAAAATATGGAGGGAAAGTATGACATAAGGGTGATGTCATTCACAACCAATGAGTTCTCAGCTTACCTCATCGGCGTCTGGGCACAACGCTAATAGGTACCAGACGAAGATGGGGGGTGGGCACAATTTGCAAATTTGCACTTCAGCTCCAACAATATTCACAAGGCCGCACTTGCACATTAAGCACTACTCCCATTAAGCCCTGTGGAAACAATTGCACATCGTGGCCATACTTCAGATATTGTTTGACGTGAGCGATGATCAGAGTTGTTGGCTGGCGTGTTTACTTGCTCCATACGTAGCGCCACTTTTGCAGTTAAACAAATTAAGTGCACAATGTACACTTGGTGGTGGAGGTCTGGTGGTTAAAGTTTGTAGCCACGGTACACCACGTCATAGATTACAGATATCACAGCACTGCTCAAGGTATTAAAGTTAAGGTCCAATCACTGAACATTCCTATATCTCCCCCTTCCTGTTTTCCCTTAGAATAGTGGGTATGTAGGCCTCCTGAGTGGTCGCATGGGCCGTCACGGTTTTTCTTCCGCAATCCCCCCCCCCNNCCCCCCCCCCTGTCTTATAGATTTGACTGCTGTGCAGCTCCTAATGTCCATGAAGAGTCCCCCTGAATGTCTTGACTTGACCCATCACCAATGACGGGACTGGGTGCGGGCAATATCGATTTATCCTCAGTACCGATGTCCTGTTCCCCCTATGAATAGGAGAATCAGGCGGGTATGGCATGACCCAACGGGACTCTTTGTAAGATGATACATTCTGACTGCTACAAGGTAATGCCGCAGTCATTTGTCTCAAATGACATTTCACTACAGCTCCTAAGTATAGTCTTTCACCCAACCTCTTGTGAATTATAGGATTTTTCCAAATAACTTATATAAATAGTTTGACCAAAACACTTTCATTTACATTAAAAAATGTTTTCCTTCTTCCAGAATATATTCGCCGTATTCTTTGCTTAGAGGATACGTAGGCCCTTATTTCCTCCATGTTTTGGTTGTTTTGACCATCCGTTATTATAATTAAAATGCGTATAACTCAGCTGGATAGTAAGCAGGGCCAGATTAAGGGGGTGAAGGGGCATGGGAGTCATAGACATGGGCCTCATGCTTGAGGGGGCCCTGTAATACCACGTACATATTTTACTACAGTTATTTTATTTAAAATGGGATTCAAACCCAGATTTCCTCGACATTAAAAGTCCAATTGATTACCTGAGGGATGTCTTTTACCATTTGACCACTAAAATGGGTAAACAATATGTAAAAAATACTTAAAACAATGTCCAAACCGATCTGTCAACAAAACATTTACTAGGCCTACTATTTATTTTGTGTTAGATTATTAATAATGGGTTTATTGCAAACACGGTTATAAGTTTGTTGGCATTTTACAATTAAGATAATTTGGGGAAAATTCCATGCAACCCGAACAAGTAGTAAAATAAATATTGGGGGGGGATTTTTAACTGGCCCCAAGCCCCGGAATTCCTTGATCCTACCTTGATAATAAGACGCGAAATAAAATAAACCTCAATACATAAAAATGGCGTATTCTGAGAAAAATTAATAAGTATTCTGTACTATAAAAGCTGCAACGGAGATTTGGGAGTCCAGGACCCTCAACCAACGTTGTCAAAGAACGTCAAGGGATTATTTCAAGGGATATATTTGAAGTTGTGTCCATATAGAACAGTGGTTCTCGAACATTTATTATTTACCTTTAACTGTATGCTATATTAGAAGATTTTGGGCACCCCCTCCCCCAATCACATATTCTATCTTCTTTTATTTATCTAAAACGATGATTACCATACACTCAAAATGTAATAAAAGTAACTCCATTGTGTCTGCCCACATTCAGGCTATACCTACCGAGTGGATACAAAACTGTTTGGCGAATTAGTGCCAACTCTTACGGATAGAGGGTGTCGTGTGGTCAGCACATCGATGATTCCAGCCATTAAGCTCGGCTTTCTATACCTGCGCTGCTACTACTACTTTATTCGAGTAGCTCCTTATTTATCAACCCTAGGCTGAATCTAGCCCGTTTCAGACCCACGGCTTTCCAGATAATTTGGACGCACCGGGAATCAAACCTGGGAACTTTGGATCCGTAGCCAGAACCTATGACCACTAGACCACATAGGCGATCCTCAAATTGTAAAGATACCTACATGGTTGGATATTTAAGTAAATATTAATATTGGGGCTAAGAATGGTATGGGCACATTTCTGAATCCATAAGAGAGACAGATCCTATTCAATTAGCCTAGTGTAATTAAAAGAACACAGCAATACTCAAAGCAAACAATCATAATAAGAGTAAAATGAAGTGATACATCGATCAAGCATCTATCAGATCTTGATGAGAGGGAATTAGGTGGATTTTCCAACTCACGTCGCAATTAAAACTATTTCTTAAAGCCTAACTTATCTCACACAATACTGCTTGGAAACAAGCGAGTCTCCCAACTTGAGAATTTATGCTCCAGAAGCTAATTAGATGCGTACACTCTGACTAACATAGGGGATATTATCTCGGACTATTACTACTCTATCGCTACGTCATTGGTTTATTGCTAAGATATTTACACATATACTTTGTTGTAAGCATAGGTTGTAATGATATGGAATTATACATATCAATAATTTATTATTCAAATCTATATTCAAAATTACGATATTTAATATTCGAGCGGGTAGTAAGATTTATTTGTGTTGAACTGTCGAGTTGCAAGGTGTGGTGAAATCCTTCTACGTCTCTGTTTAAAAGACAACGCACTTTCTGTGGAAAGAGACACACCTGGATGACCTCACCCCTTTTCTTGTAGGAAACTTCGAGAAGGAACTGTCGCTTGATATACCCCTTCAAATGCACACATCTCCTCAATACTGGTGATCCTTCCTTCTTGGCAAGAAGACGCATAGCTAAGATTCATTTAACGCCTTAGTCGGGCTTTTATCAAAATATAAAATGCATGTGATATCTATCTAAAAAGTAAAGAGTTCATTCATTTAAAATAAAATAAAAGACTATAAAAATAAAACAAACACCAGAACTTTTAATTTATAAAATATATACAATTAATTATCACAATAATGTCACCCTAACGATGGCATATAGACATTTCTTATCAGGCTAGCGTTTTAATTATTACAAGGTGCACCCAAGGTGGAGAGGGGCAAACAGGGTATTTGACCCACTTCCCCCTCTTTCTCCAACACCACAAATAATGTTAATAGAAATTTAAATAATATTAAGTATAACTAAAATATTTAGCATCGACGATGTGTCGAATGTATATGCTACCATTTAAGACCAGGCTTCAGACTTAAGCTTAATATTCCAAATGTCTACCGTTCCACACAAAATTAACAATTGAAAAAACATACAAATAATTGCTTCGATACCATTTGTATCATTTAAATAACTTAATTACTATAAAACTACTCAAAATGATTTATAAAAGCATTTAATATTCATAAATATTCTCGGCCTTCAGAGCTTAGGAGGCCGTGCAACCCCAAACCCTCTCTCTCCATCAAAATGTGACTCTTGCTACAGCCTTGATTGAATGCCTCCCCCTAAGTAAATGGCTGGGTGCGCCACTGATTAAGTAAATAATAAGAAAATATATTTTATCTTTTACTTCTAAATCATCTTGAAATGGTAAACTCACACTCCTGACTTTTGGGATTCATTGATGTATAATTATATAAAATCACAGTGACTAATGTATAACAAAAACTAAAAGAACACTATTAAAAGTCCACGATCCTTTCTACTAAAGAAAAACAAGAATTACCGTCAACAACGGTTAAAGTAGCCTTATCACCCGCCTTAAATCCCTCCCCAGCCCACTCTATCAGTGCTGAAATGCCTAAAACTGAAAGAATGGTTAAATGTGTTTGCCACATACATGATAATCCATGTGACTAGAATACTTAAACATAAATCAATGTATTTAATTAGTGTATAATTTAAATCTTGTTACCCATACTATTATTTTACAATTAATATTATATGTATTTTATGTAATTTTACTTAAAGTATACTAAATTAGCTTCTTGAATCTTTTTTCAATAGTTGGCACAATGCTTAGCTTGCTTAGTTTGCTTCACAGGAACAGCATGACCTGGGGTGTAAAAATGGAGCTCATTGGCCAATTACTTATGGGCGAGCGGAAAGGAATGTGTTGCAACCCCCTAGACATTGGGCAAGGTCATTAGAGCCTCCTTTGCTTGCCCTGCGTTTTTCAAGTAGCAAGCCTTGGGTTTCCTATTGTGTTAAGTAGAGCCTCTAGGAAGATGAATGACTTAAAACACAGCATTCTTGGAATATGAACCAATATTAGTTTTAAAATTAATAATTCATTACATGTATATTCATGAACAATCCAAACATTAGTGTTTACACAGTTCACACAGACAGCATTGAATTATTAAAAAACTAGTCCCAATCATTATGGGTATGCAGCGCTGAACTAGCATACCCAGAGAATACGCCAATGTGAAAGAATGTCTGTCCGGAAATGAAAATCCAATTCTGTATGAAGTACCTAGTTGAAATTTGCAAGAAAATATAGGGCTTGCCCATTTAAATCAGAGAAATCTTAAAATATGAAGTTTCAAAATGAATCTCCAGTAAATAGAAGCGGTCAATATATAAACTTAGATAGGTAGAGCGACATCTCCAGATAATCAAATTAATATTGTTATATTTAATTTTTAAGAGAGTTGGAGAAAGGAGAATAAAGAGGTTATAAATATTTTCAAAGCTAATAAAAACAGCTACTTTTTAGCGTGGTGAAAAACTGAAATTCATTGGGCAGGTAAAAAAAACCACGCCAAATAACTATCAAAGTGTCACCTCCTTCTTACCTTTTATTTATCCCTTGGGCCTAGAATCTTTCAAGATGTGCTATGGTTGAGGGGGAAAGAGGATTGTTTATTCTTGTGTGGGTTCGTGATTGATGTTATACTTGGTTTCTAAACAGGTTTATTAGTGCCAATATGCTATTAAAAATGTGGTGTTGGTAGGGAAATTAGAATGGTAGAACTTAGAGAATACTCGGAAGCTTGTTTTAAAACGAGGTGTTGCTAAGAAAACCCAATGGTCTGTCCGACTCCTAGGTAATCCCTACACGGTCCCTGAACCCCGATATCCTGGGCTCAAGCGATAGCCCTCAAAACAAGTACTGATAAAACAGCATCCTAGCCCGCGTAGTCCCGAATCGGGCAGAGTGACTCCTAGACTTCAGTGTTGATTAGTCAGCCATGATGGCTGAATCCCCAACATTTTATCCCGGACCCTTCTCACTAAGGAATTCTGACACTGATTTTGTGGTCAGATCCTCTATTCTATTTGTTTATAGAATAATGAAAACAAACTGCAATGCTCGTTTTCTCATTCGCAACTCACAGCATACAATAATGCACAAAAACACCTTTCAATTTAGGCTGTGCGGTTTCAAAAGTCATAAAAATGTACATTATAAAATGGTATTCCATTAAATAATGGGAGAGGAGAGTAAATAATTTTTTTTTAGGTTAGATAGAAAAATTAAATTTGCTGGGCAGGTAGAAGCGACAGCTAAAAATCACAAGATTATTCTTAATTTTCTAAAACTTACTTTGAGAGTTAGATAAAAGGTGTTGTAACTTAACTTTAGTTTGTACTGAGAAGGTTATTAATAATTAGGAGATTAGACATGATGTTAATAGATTTAATAGGCCATTTGAATAAGCACTTAGCCTATCGCCGCCATCACATGGTAGACCGTACCGGAAACGGAAATAATAAAAAAAGCAAAGAATAACAAAACTAACAGCCTTATGGCTGACTACATAACACTCTCCCACGCGTAATTAACTTAACATTAATTGCCGGCGCAGGCCTTGAGAATACAAGAGTAAGTATAAGTCCTTTGAACCATTAATAATCTTGGTTTCAATCAAGTAAAGTGAGCAAGAAAGGAACCCAATCAAAGTTCTGACTATGCGAAACATAGATAAAGTCCGGGCATTGGGGTTTGATGACCTGACGTCCAGAGCGAGCTGTTACTGGGGTCCCCCCAGGCGATGAGTTTGACGAGAATGCTCGGGGGGCAGACAATCTCGGAGGCGCTGCAGCAGGTCTCACAGGGGTGTTAGCCGGAGCAATAACGCTGGGAGCTCAACGAAGGGTCTCTGGAGTGGAATCCGTAGAAGGCTCTGGAGCTGGAGATGCTGGCCGGGAGTGGTCAGCAACCGGGGGTGGCTGAATTAGAGGGCCCGGTGTTGGTCCATCAGATGTAGGGGTATTCAAAGGTGCTGGCATGGCCTGCTCAACCATCTCCCATGACAACTCAACTGGAACAGCCTTGGGGTCTCGGAGGCGTATATGAGATGTTGAAATTTGTTTGGAGCGTCCACCAACCATCACTAGATATGAGACAGTTGAGACTCTATGCTGAATTTCACCT
>CABFOW010007203.1:0-16944 GCA_902141385.1 Timema californicum | reverse complement strand
CCCCCCCCCTCCTGAGAGGCGTCCCAATGTTGAGGGTATTTTATCAACTTTCTAAAAGGGGGGGGGGGAGGTTTGTAGACTAGTTGACCAGAAGAGGGGGTAAAATCATGTTCCATGTTTGAGTTCAACTTATAAATGTATTTTTGTTCCCTGAGAAGGTGTACATACACCAACCTTCCCTGGAGAGCACTTAGCAGGAGGGTGTGTGGGGTAGAAAGGACAATCAATGTTAATTCTCTCTCGCGATTTTTTCTTCTTTGAATTGCTGTCAGGTGTTCTTTCATGGCTTACTCAACGCTATGATACTCGTGTGATCTTGGGAGGGGATGACTGTTTACATGTATGGTTTCACACAGTACAATTGACAATAGTACAAAGGTCAGCCTGGTAAATATTTTTGGTAAATAGTGTGAGTGCACCTTTGTATCTCTTATTTTGGAAACCATCTCTTCTTAGTTAATTAAGTATGCACTTAAGTACACCTGTAACTGTTAAAAGAACATAATTCAAGCACATTGTGCAACTTAGATAAATTCTGATTCAATTACTTTTGCTGCCCTGGTCAAAGTATATAAATGAACCCCTACTTTCTCAAGACGTTAAAAAAAGTGGTTAATTTAATACTGTATTGTAAAACTCAGCACGTTTGATTTTCTAGAATTGTAATTTTTAAAATATCAATAAAAATTATTTATTTACTCAGGATCAATCAATTTAAAAACTAAAATTACCAAACTTCCATAATAGAAACCATGTTATTTGAATCACATAATGTTATAGTGTACAAACATATAATTCTCATAACTTTTAGACAACATATTAAGAATATTTTATAAGGTTCAAATAAATAATTATCATGAAAGTCTTGCACACTCACCATATTTAGCAAAAACAGTTTCATGTATTTTTAATAAGTACGGTTGATATTCTAAATGCATATTTTTGAAGAATTACTTTTTCTTTACGTGGCCTACATCCTTACTTCATGGTTAATTAAGTGAATTTAAAAAAAAATAACTAGTATATCACATTTTTGCCACGAATTTTTAGCCTTAAGGAAATGCCTGCTCTGCCCCCTTAACCCATCCTCTCCGTCCCCCATAGATTTGGCATTGTTTAGTTATCTTAATCTACGTTGAGGAGCACATGGACAACAGTCAGCTGTGATCTAGTTTGCCCGTAACTGGTAGGTCAAGTGTTTGAATATTGACTAGGTTTAGGCCTACTGAGGGTATTTTTCCCTAAAAGGTTTCCTTCTTTCCCTCAATTTTAATGTGAGTTTATTTCCTATTATATTCTACTTTCCTCATCCTAATTCCATTGGGGTTAAAATGTGGATATTTCAGATGTGTATTAATATGCAATGCAAAGGAAGAAAATGATTATGAGAAGATTTTAATATCCTTGTTGCCGCTGCATTTTGGTCATATTTATTAATTTTGGAGAGAAAATTAGGATCAGTTTAACTCTGAACTAAGAAATTAACAATCAGTCATTAATTTACACAACCTTCTTTCCTCAAGGATTTGATTGAAGAGCTCAAAGGGGAATTAGGAGGTAACTTTGAAGACACGGTGGTGGCACTAATGACACCACTACCTGATTTGTATGCAAAAGAACTTCATGATGCTATCAGTGGGGTGGGAACAGACGAAGAGGCCATTGTAGAGATACTTTGCACGCTCAGCAACTATGGCATACGCACAATAAAGGCAGTTTATGAGAAAGGTGAGTTTGACTATCACATTCATTTTCCCAGACCTTTATTTAAGGCTACTATAATTTATCTTTTAAAGAATAAAATATATGTATGGACTTTTTTTACGAAAAAAACTACCCGTTTCTGTGGTCGCATGGTCTTAAGCATTACTCTCACATCATACTATACTGCTGATGATGAGATCAAGATTCAAATCTCGGTAAGGTGTATTGATGGTTTTTCCTAAATTATTTTTCACTCTTTCTTAATATAACCTTCCTAATCCCTCAAACCCTTGGTACAATTAGTAAATAAGTATATACAATAATGCCTAACAGTGATTAATAAGTTGAACTGGATTTGTCTTATGTTTCGCTAGCTTGAAAAGGGTGTCATCAAAACATTATTTATAGGTGGTGTGTGATATTAGCTAACAGGTTTTAAAAGACTTCTCATAGCAGCTATAGAATTGTTATGTCATTATCTTTGTGACGGCTATTAATAGTTTGTTGGTGTCTTCTTTTGGTGTAATAAAGTTTAATTATGAATGGAACAATCTTCAAATCAATGCCTTAGTTTAATTCTAGGGTTGGGTCGAATGCACTATTTTATGAATCTGAATCTCCAATCTCTCCTCAAATCTCAATCCGAATCTTGGAATAACTATGAACATGAGTGAAAGTATAAATATATAAAATAATATAAGATACAAATAGTAACTCAATGCTAACATTCTTTCTTATAATAACATCCAATTAATTGTTAAATTACTCGTTTGGTGTCTGGGTGTTAAGTTCAGCCTTCATTTATAATAGGTTCTGTACAACCAATAAGCAGTAAGCTCTAAAACAAATTTCACTTAAAAAATTGAAAAAAATAATTGTTTTGAATCTGAAGTTTTATCGAATCTTCAAATCTCAAAAAACCTTAAAGATTTTAGGAATTCGAAGTATTTGCGGTCCCATCTCTCGTTAATTCAAATGTAATATATAAAGGGTTGAAATGCATAGTGGGTTCATTTAACTTTTTTTTTTCTTACCCAGTTTTGTATGTATAAAATTATACTAGCTAGTAGCTGTGTACTTTTAAAGAAAGTAAACACTTTTGGCAACATGTCATTTTTTCTCCTTCAAATATGGTAACCCTTCCTTTATAGATTTGTAAGTATCTGTACATAAGTTTACTTTTTCATATTACACACGTCATTTTTTTTCCAAGCACATTTAAAATATTTGTATCTATGAATCTTTAATGCAAATCCTAGAAAATACTATCGCATACAAGTAGTAAAAGTATTAGTAAATGTTTGCCTAAATTATATTCATATTAACATGATCTTAAGCTTAAACTGGTGGCTGCAATGTATAAGGTATCAAGACCGCCATGAACTAATTTCCTGTGCCAAATTTCAATTCTAAGTCTGATGCTAGCTGGGGCTTGTTTTTCACATGTGATTTGTAACTTCACTTTTCCAATCCTTCCTCCACACTACTGGAGGTACATTTCCTCTAAGCTGGTGTCTCTATCCCTGGGAATAGATCATACTTAACTAGTGTTGTCAGTTTAATTTCTAGAACATATCTTTGAGTAGTTGTAAAATTAGTAGATATAACTTAATGTCAACAAATCTTGTTGTAATGTGTATCGAAACTAATGTAGATTGAAGGTTGGTAGTCTGATGGTTTTGTTTATGTTAGAATTTCTGTTAAAACATATTTAGATAAAATGACTAAAATACTGATGAATTGCAGTGTATGAGAGCTCCTTAGAAGATGACCTTGTTGGGGACACTTCTGGCCACTTCAAGAGGCTGCTGGTTTCACTTCTCACGGTGAGGATAATCAAATTTGACCAGAGCTTAGTCTCTTTGGGAAATATTTCCAATGCTAATTGTGTTAAATGAATCGCACATATTAGGAATAAAATGAAATACCTATCAATCTGTGTATCCTAAATAAGAAAACTTATCATTAAAATATGCAGATTATCATATTCAAACACTATTTACAAACCCTATGCTCTTTTTCTCACTCTTTCTTTCTCTTTCTCACTCTCACTCACTCTCTCTTTCTCACTATCTCTTTCTCACTATCTCTTTCTCACTTTCTCTTTCTCACTTTCCCTTTCTCACTTTCTCACTCTCTCTTTCTCACTCTCTTTCTCACTCTCTCTTTCTCACTCTCTCTTTCTCACTCTCTTTCTCACTCTCTCTTTCTCACTCTCTCTTTCTCACTCTTTCTCACACTCTCTCTCTCTTTCTCTCACACTCTTTCTCTCACTCTCTTTCTCACTCTCTCTTTCTCACTCTCTTTCTCACTCTCTCTTTCTCACTCTCTCTTTCTCACTCTCTTTCTCACTCTCTTTCTCACTCTCTTTCTCACTCACTCTTTCTCACTCACTCTTTCTCACTCACTCTTTCTCACTCACTCTTTCTCACTCACTCTTTCTCACTCTCTTTTTCTCACTCACTCTTTCTCACTCTTTTTCTCACTCTCTCTCATTTGTCAGGAATATGTACACATTCGTGTTATATAAATTAATTTTGCTAACAGAATGGGGATGAGAAAGCTAGAATCTTAAAGGTAATTTACACAATCTGTTTGGACACCTATGTGGGTTTTGGGACTGTTCTTAAAAATACATTACATAACATATATAAACTATACAATAGCTAAGCCATTATAGAATAATACTTCTTAAACTCAATAAACATACATGTATTAAAAACAAATTATAAACTCATGGCATACCAACTAAAAACATAGACTAAACGTCAAGTCAATCTCATCTATTAGCATGTACCTATTACGGGTGGCCAGGGTGTGAATCTTGGCCGTGTGTACCGATTGTTTTTAATTCATTAATATTCCACTCTCCCTTTACACTATTCCTGAGGTGCTCTCTAAATGCTTCTTCCTCATTCATAGCCCACACTCATCACCTTCACAGAACACTTCCAGCTTGCCGGGGAAGGGTGTTTGTGAACAAGTTTTAGCCAATGCTGTCTGTCCAGGAACACTTCTCCAACTTTCTCGTCTACATCTTCCTTTATCTGGTCCACCCACCTCCTTCTGGGTCGGCCAACTTATCTCCTGCCCCTCACCCCTCTTTCCATGTATACATGCAGTGTTCTTGTTTTCCATTAATTCCTTCACTCCTAATCCCTCTTTCACATCCTTTTTCCTTACTCTATCTCGCCTGTCTTTTCCAGGACACCTATAAAATTTTCATTTCACATGCTTGCAGTTCACTCGGCTAGCCCACTAGCATTATGATTAGCCAGTCCAGCCATGTTATAAAGTTCAAATACAAAATAGTATACAGCTAGAGCCAATGAGCAATAGGCCTATTTTTACACTAAAAAGCATACCAGTACAAAAATAAAATTACAAATATTTAGCTAAATTAAAG
Organism: Timema californicum; assembly: GCA_902141385.1. Classification (NCBI taxonomy): domain Eukaryota; kingdom Metazoa; phylum Arthropoda; class Insecta; order Phasmatodea; family Timematidae; genus Timema; species Timema californicum. The sequence continues at coordinate 11,834 of CABFOW010007203.1, read as the reverse complement.
TCCCTTTCCTTATTATACTATGACTATATACATTCATTAAACTGATTATAGGAACTGTAACTGAATTTCGGATATTAGAAAGCTAAACATAATATTTTAAATTTATATTTTTGAAATGTATCATTCTACCTGGCCAATCTTTTCACACTAATGATGTGGGGAGAATTTAATATTAAATGTACCCTGATTCATGTGAAGAAAGAGTAAAGAAGCCATCTACAAAAAATCTTGGTACATATGGCTAGGATTTGATTGTCGATTGACAAACTCGCCATAAACCAAATAAATGTGTTTGGAAAATTTGACGCATATATAATTTCATCAGTTAAAACATCTTTTAAAGGATATTAAAAAAATGTATATATTTTCTAAAATCTAGGTACAATTAAAATGAGATTGTTAAGAAAAAAGTTGGTTTTGAAAAAGTTCTGATGCATAATTTCCCTCAACATGAATGAGAAAATGAGTGATATTGTATAGCCATAAGTTTCTTCCAAGATGCTTTTATTTTGTTGACTCAAATGTCACATCTTAAAAACAATACAACACACATTTATAGATTAAGGAAAATTAGATATCAACCTTTAATGTTATTTGAAGTAAAACTTTCTTATTCAGGCAAACAGAGATGAGAGCGTTGATGTAGACCCTGAGGCAGCCACAGCGGATGCAGATGCTCTCCTGCAAGCAGGTAAGCTCTGTTCCTACCCTTCTTGACAACCATTACTACTTTAAACAGTTTCCAGCATATGACCAGATCAGTTTAGTGACATGCCTTAAACCTCCATGACCAAAAAAATTGTTTCTTTCGATACTGAGGTGTGAGTACTAATATCAATAAAAGTATTGAAAAAAGTATCTAGTAAAAAATACAAGTATCAAAAGGAAAATATTGATATTGGTGCTTGTTTCACATTCCTACATATGGTGCACTTTCTTTTGCTAAAGCAAGGGCCTAATTTTCTGAAATTATTCAAGCAACCACTAGAAAGCAAATTGAGGACATTTAAATGTGAAATCACTTTCCCTAATCACACCAGAATGGATGTAATTATTTAATGATTTCCATAATGAACTATTGAAATAATATTCTTTGACTTGTTTTTCATTGCATCTAATGTTGGTCCCTAGGAGAGATGCAATGGGGTACGGATGAGTCTATGTTCAACGCTATCCTGGTATCTCGTAGTTACCCCCAGCTGCGGCGAATCTTTTATGAATATGGTCGCCTTGCCGGTCACGACATCGAAGATGCCATCAAGCGAGAGTTTGCTGGTAGTCTGGAAGATGGATATTTGTCAATTGGTAAGTCTATTAAATAAATATTAATACCAGTTAATGATTTGAGTTAAGATGAAAGTGTCCTCTTGTTGTCATACTTAAAATATTTCTCCAGCCCTTTTTTTAAATTTATAAACTTTGTGTGTGTTAGCTATAGGTACATTGTGGAGGTGTTGGGCTATTGTTACAAAGTTAATTTTATTTTACACCATAGTATAAATAAAATTTGGACAGTTTGGCCACTGTACAATGTCTAACATATATAAAATGATAGTAAAAAAATCAACTGTTTACATGGGCAATTTTAATTTCGTTTCGTATTGTAGGTTTGCTGATAAAAGTTTAAATGAAAACTAGAGTTAATTTATTATAATTCACTTTATCGTTAATCATACCACGTTTTAAAGAGCTAGTTTTTTTCACATTGGCTCTACCTTTTTTCACAGTTAATTTGTGATATTATATAACAATTTTATTTTGAAATCTGTGCATAGAATGACAAATATATTAATTTTAAAACAATTTAGTAAGTATTGACTGATGAATAAATTTAAGTATTGAAATAAAGATAAGTTTTGAATCTATTATATAGCTTTGCAACCAAAATAGTCTTAGCTTTAACTTTTGTTGAATCTGCTCTAGTTTTGGCTTCCTTGTCACTCCCCCCAGTTGACATTTGTTTGATAGTTGACCTTGTGAATGGCCTTGCAAAGGTAATCTCTCCCTATTCACAACCATTGTAATACAGCTTCTTTCTTACTCTTTAACCTTTCTATTCTTAACACAAGCCCTCCTCCCCCCTTTTCTATAGCCTTGTTATTGACGAAAGAAGTATCTGTGGATCTTTAATTTATGATATATAAATAACTATAAAATGAGCAAAAATGTTATTTCATTGTTGACTCTGGAATTTCAATTTCTTATCATAGTCAAAGCTGATAAATATTAAAAGCAAAGTTGAAGTTTTCAAAGCTTCTCACACCCTTATTTTCAACAATAAACAAAACAGTTAGTCCATATTAATTCAAACCCTGCAATTCTAATTATTAAAAATTGTCACACTTAAATATTTTATTAAAAAATAAAATGTAGCTAACATTTATGTGTCTGTTTTCTATGTACCCATTCAATATTTCTGTTTCAGTGAGGTCTGTTAAGGACAAGACTGCATATTTTGCCAAGCGGCTCCATGACGCCATGTCTGGTATGGGGACCAGCGACCGCACGTTAATTCGCATCATAGTTACACGCTCTGAGATTGACCTGGGGGACATTAAGGAGGAATACGAAAAGATGTATGAGAAACCCCTGAGGGAACGCATTGAGGTAATTTTTTTTCTTCTTAATCTCACTGTGCTTAACTTCCTCGGGTCTATACAGATTTTAATTACACTTAATCATAAACTGTTTCCAGTTTGTGACCGGGTTAGTTTATTAAAATGCTTCCATCTTCCACCATTTTTCCTCCTTTAATTTCTTCCATTCTTTTCCTCTCATCACATAAACACTTTATCTGCTCCTTCCCCCTCCCCCCTCTTGTCCCCCTCCCCCCATTTTTTTCTTGGCTTCCCTTGCAGTCTTTTTCCCATCCTCATTATATACCCACACCATCTTGTCTTGATTTCTCTAATATCTCGTGTACCCCCACTCTTTCCCGGATAACTTCATTCCTAATTTTGTTTCTCCTAGTGACGGCTAACATGCTTCTTACAAACTTCATTCTCATGGCCTCCACTTGTATAATTAATTACACTAATGGGATAAAAATAGAGATGGTGGAATTTAGAGGATATATACCCATATTTGTGTCAATTGACGGCAATAAACCACTTGGAGAAAACCATCACTACACCTGGTTAGAATTTAAACTTCCCATTAAGGGTGTGCGGGATTCCTGAATTACAGGATTCCTGTGGGAAAAAGTATTTCGCATTCCTGACCAGATTGTTGGGGAAAATATTCTGTAATCTCAAAAATTTCGGGAAAAGTTTAAGAATTGTTCTTTTTCCATTTTTAAATACCTAAAACAAGTGTGTTTCAATTTCAACACACATTTGTGATTATTATCTGATAAGAGATAGCTATTTAATTAAGTTATTTTGGATACTAGCTTTATTTTATATTTCAGTTTAAACAAATATAAATATTTTAAAACTAAAGATTTAAACTAGTCACCCATCATGTTGAAATGTTGTAAAAACTCAATAGAGCTATTACTCTTATACTGATCCGTATTATATTTGGAAGAAGGTACAGGAAAGGTGGATAGAAACATATAAAAGGGGGACAAACACAATATGGCCTATACTGATCCGCATCAAATATAAAGCCAGTAAGAACCAGTATTGTTGGCTAGTGGGGACCAAGCAATAGTCAAGCAGGTAGAATCTAAAAGCAACAAGTATATTTCAAATGCCAACTTCTTTGGTTCTAATAATGTTTTGTATGTAGGTGTCAGTCTTACTACACTGGGAGGTGTGCAGGAAAGAAAATATCATGCTCTCAACTCTAGTTTCGTGAATAGTTATTATCTTAAGAAGACAAAGAAAATAATCTTATATAAATAATAGAGATAGGCCACTCGAATCTTCGAATCCAACGAATCCTGACAAGTATTAGAGATTCGAGGATTTGGTGTTTTACTGGATTCAATGAACAAATCTTTCACCTCATAAACAAAGCATAATATATTGAATTCAAAAATTACTTAGTTAGGCCTACTTGAAAAGCACAAATTAATCCATAATATTTATATTGTCGGACAAAAGAGAGAAACATGAATAAAATTCTCTTAAAAAATGGTTGGGTGTTAACGTGCCTAGTACCCACATGTATGGAAAACTTGGACTCGACCGCTTCGGCACATGCTCACTTCTAAAACTTCCACCTAACGAACAATCTTGTAAATATTTTAATAAATACATCAAAAATCTTCAAAAACAGAAAATCAAAAATAAACTCTAAATAAATTAAACAAATTATGGCTTTTTTTAACAGAAATAAGAACACATTACACATAATATAGAGTAAGCTGCAATTACACACGATACAAAGTCGGCCGCCATGACATATATTATGTTTACTTGCCCGAGTGATGATTAAATTAGATACTGTTAATTCTTACTACCCAACTGGTTTCAATTATCTAAAACTATGTAAAGAACCCCAATTTATTGCATATGATCCTTAAGTTAGACATTTTGTTGGGTTTCATGAAAAGTAAATACTGTCAACAGTCAAACTGTGTATTTATCCCAACCGGCCCACATATCGTATATCGATTGTTTGTTTAAAATCGATTCAGGTAATCTGATCACTAATAAGCGCTAGAGTTTTAAGAATCAACGAATGACTTGCTAATCCATTATTTATTTTTTAATTGATTTTAACTTAGTTTTAAATTGATTTTAACTTAGTTTTTATTATTTTAAAAAAATATGCTATTGAAGTATTTGTGGAAATATTTGAACGTAGTCCTGCCTTATGAAATGGGAATGAACATATTGTCATCAAAAATATGGTCATGTTTTAAATAGAATGTATTCTCAAAAATCGATATATTGCAAGAATAAAATATATTTTTTTCTATTAAAAATAAATAATTGATATAAAAGAAAATAATAATAAACCATACTAAAGCATTATTGAGTTCACTATTTCCAATGTATGTTTAATTGTTAAGCATGTTGTTTTAGTCTTTATTAAAAATACCCGTTTGTATTTTTATTTTTTCTATCTTAATACAATAAAATATCCTTTAATGATGATAAAAGTTGATCAAAGGATATCTAGGCCTAATCTATTTATTTCACATGCTTTTTTAGAAACTTAACCCATTCTAACAACACTTTTAAAAATAACTATACTTCATTCAGGGTAGGAGTTTACCTCTGAAAGGTCTTGATAGGAAATCAATATCCTACTATATAATAGATTTCTGGTAGGGAAAAAGGCTTTTCAGAGGTAAACTCCTACCGTGAACGAACTTTAAGACAGTCAAATTTTGATTGATTTTATTTTTAAACAATAATATGAGTCTAGATTGTTTAATTGGGCTGGATTATAACCTGTATTTTGTGAGGGGGGGTTGGGGTTAATTAAAATTGAAAGCATGATTGAAATAAATCTTAATTCACAGTTTAGGCCTATATTGTGTAATGTGGTTCTATTTGTAAATCATTAAAATTTATAACAATTTGCTAGGATTCAAAAATAAAATGTAGATTCGGATTTGAGAAATAGTGGATTCGACCCATCTCTAATAACTAATTTTACCAAAGTTGCAATAAAATAATTATCTAGGTCAAAATAATTTGAATAATTGTAAATATATTAAAACTTGTGAGTGAGAGCTGAATGAACTAACTACAGTACCTGTTTCATGAGCAAATTATTCGCACCACCATTTTTCAACTGTTTCTCTTTGATAAAATAAGGGGTAACTAGAATAAAAATAAATGGCGATTAATATTTTGCTAGGTGTATTCAACAACCTTGGCAATAAAATACATATTTAGAAAATGTAATTTATTTTATAAAAAAAACTTTGCTTGAAGGGAAACTGCTTTTATCATCACTGAAAGCTCTAAACAGTTTCAAAGTTTAATATCATAGCTATATTATTATTATTATTATTAGCACTGAGTCTTACTACCCGTTCGGGTTATACACAATCATGGTTATAGTGTAAAGAAAATAATATTCCCAAAACTATTTACCATGGCACAACGGTTTTTTATTCCTGCAACTCTGTGTTTTTGAGCGAGAGAGTTTTCTCTGCTGCGGAAATGTGATTAAATAAAGATGACAGTCCCTTCTTTCGGAATCTGCTGAAGAACAACTTTTTTTTATCAAGTTGCTTTCCAAGTAATTGTTTCAAGAACAGAATTGATCATTTATAAAACATCTAGCTGCACCAGTAGAAAGAAAATACCACTAGAGTATTGCACAGATTTGGTACTTTTAAACATATTTTATTTATTTTTAACTTTAACTTTTCATGTTTCCTTCATTATTTAAAAATATGTATGCCAACCTATTCTAGATGTAAATATAGATTTAATCTGTTTCATAAATGTTTATAATTTAAGTAGCCTAAGTTATAACAAGTGTATTAAAAATTATTTGCTTAGTTTTTCAATTAGAGATGATTATGTATATATAATTTTTATTTATTTATATAAATTTCCAATCTTACCTTGAGAACCAAAAAATAGTATCTCACATTCTTACTCCCCATCACTAGCAAACTTCAATCAGATAAGCCAGATATTTATTATCCATGTTTACTGATATTGTGTTGCACTGTTGGTCTGTAATGGTAGTTTCATCATTTAACCTTTCATAGGTCAGAAAATTTTCAGAGCTTTAAAATAAAATATATTCATCTTCTCACTATGATAATATATCTACCAAACATTTATTTGAACTATTTGTTTTCCTAAAACGGTATAAATATTATTTGGGGAATAATACCCAAAGAAAATGCTGGCTTATTTTTAAAAATTATCTCTTACCATAGGCAAATGTTAGTATCCCACATTTTTAAGTCATCACCCTAAGCAAATACAAGTACCTTTATTTTAATTTGATCACCTTCGGCAGATGCCGGTAGGTTTTTTTAAAATTTAATCACCATCCCTTGGCATTTTTTCTATATATTTGATCTCCATCATTCTCTATAGTATTATTTCCTTTTCCATCCTCATTACATGATCATACTATCACATTCTTGATTCCTCTAATATCTCATGTACTCCCTGTACCTCAACTCTTTCCTGGACAACTTTATTCCTAATCCTGTTTTTCCTTGTGACAACTAACATGATCCTCACAAACTTCATTCCTATGTTTTCCACTTTCCTAGTCTCTCTTACAGTCATTCACTTTTGTAAAAATTTACTCCAACTCTTAGGTGAGCAATCATCATAAACTCCTTGCTTTTACATTCAAACACTTAGTTTAAATAAAACAGTAACACTTAAAAAAACACTGTTTGATAGGAAGTTCCCTTAAGCACATATTTTATTACATAACAGGTTATTGTACTTCAATCGAGCAAATTTTGTTTATTTTATAAATGATTAATGGTGTCAGCCCTCCAGTGACACAGCAGCCCTTTATTTGTGTTAAGTGATTTACTGCTTTAAGTGGTAACAGTTTGTGAAAGTATCTGTGTATTGATTTTCTCACGTTCCCCCCACCCCTTACTCCACTTCCCGCCCTAGATGTGCTGTAGCTTGACCTACTTGGAAAGTTTATGCCCATTCAGGCAGATGTAAAGTGTCAAGAGTTGCTACAGGAATTTACTTTTGCAATTCCTTGCCTTTTTTTAGGTATACCAGACAAAGGTCTTTTTCTCTTTTGAAATTTTTCAAATTATATACCAAATATGGATGCACCTTCAATGGCACATATGTTAAGCTAATATAAATTTGTTAGGGACCTATACTTGTAGGCACGTTGACAAAGGTGCCAAGTCTTGTCTTGCTGGTGATAAGAAGGTAAAAGTTCAAATCTTGGCCATGTGTACAAAAGTATTTTTTGCTAAATAGCGATTTCCTCTAAAATTTACCTTATCCATCTTTAGATACACATGTTGAAGATCTCTACATATTGTACAAAAAAGTATCTGAGATTGATACACAACTCTTAAAAAAAGATAAGAATATATGTTTGCCGAAGTAACCTTGTATGGTGTAGAAAACCAAAATATTTTTAACACATTCTTAATTTACACATTCTAAAGTAATTGAATTGACTATTTACTGTTAAAAATAAACATAGTAAAAAATCAGTAAAAATAAAACTTGTCCTATCCAAGCACTGTGTTTATGAGCTATAGCTGTAGAATTTTATTATCTATTTGAGGTGATCACAAAACAAAAGATTTAACAATACATAACAATTTGAATATTCTATAATACATATGTGATAATAATATAGTCAATGTTCACCTAATTTTTAGGGTCTATGGGCCTATTCATTAGTTGGGTCAAGTCTAATCTTCTTTTACGATTCCAATCTCCTATTTACCTTTGAATATTGAATCAGAATCTGGGAAAAAATTATTAATATAAAAGGAAATAGAAATATATTAGAACAGAAATAATATAACTAATTGTTAACATTCTTTCTTATAATCAATTTGTTAAAACATTCTTGTCTAGGGTCTGGTTGTTAAGCCCATTCTATAATTGGTTCTGAAACACCACTCTGCAGTATAAGCTTTATAACAAATTTAACTTGATAAATTTAAAAATATGTATAAATATAAAAAAAAAAGGATTTGGGTCTCGAATCATTGAATATCCTTAAGGATTTGAGGGTCCCATCTCTAATATTTATACACCAGTAATTTCTTTTTGTTTCATCTTCAGTATTCTACTGGCTTTTGTGAATATTGAAATATGTGTGTGCCTACATAGTGAATTTTATTGAGATATTATGTGCCAGTTAAAAATAAATTTGGTATGCATGCATGCATCCATGCAAAATAGATAGCCTTGGTTGAGGGGATGGACAAATTAAAGCAATATGTTTGAAGCTAATAATAAGATAACTTTATCTTTGCTTAACATATCTAATATTGGAAATGAGCTAACTAAATTCATAGAATATTGGTGCTTATCATAGTTTCAATTTAATGGTGAAAATACCTCATTTTTCCTGATTTTGTGGTCAAATTCCTCAACTTGTCCCAGATTTTTTCTGTCTTATTTCCCTGAATGTAAATTTGGGTTCACTTCATATAAATACAACCTTCCTCATCTCTTAACAAACTAACATAATTTGTATATAAGTGTATAATTTAAATTAGGAAGGATAGCCAGCACACTTTACTTAGTAAACATAAATTGTTTAAATAAAACATCAACAAACTTGCACATCTTTAATAATGGACTGTCAGGAACAGTCAAAGTTAAGAGTAGGCTGATACTCTTGGTTTGGACTGCAAGATTGGCTGATGAAGCAGTCTGTGATAGTAAAAGATTATATAATGTTTGTGTTTTTGGTGTTTTCAATTAGACAATTTATATTCCAGTATCACTAAGGAAAATGTGCTTTATATTCCTCTTAGCCTAAACCATTAATAATTTGGGTTAGTTATAGGGGTGTGTTAAGTCCACTTTTCATTTTGAGTCTAATATATGAAATATTCTTGAAGCTGAATTGTAGTTTGAATATTTTTTGTTAGTTGGTTAGTTGTTTTATGCTTCAAAAAATATTATATAGTGGTCATTTAAATTACTTTATGCATTAAAATTACTTAAAAAATGTTTTATTTCACAATTGTTTATAGTATTTGGTTTCAATCTGATAAATCCAGCTACTATCACAAAATGCAATTCATTTACTTCACTTTTTTATTCCATGTGAATATTAATTTGTAATGTATAAAAAATCTCAAAATGGCAGTAATTGAATATAAATATAACTTAAACTGTCAATATTTTTATTGTAGAATCTTCTAATCCGTTTTTTTAAGCAAAGTCGAAACTGTTTTTTGAAGCCAAATCAAAGCTTTGCGCACCCTTAGTTATCTAATTGAAATTCATTCTTAAAAATGCCTTTATGTCCATTTTTAAAAATATTTCTATATAAGGACGAACTAGTTTAATTGCCAAGAACATTATTTGTGTTTTTAGTAGTTGGCATGTTATAATTTAAATTTGAAAAGATTTTTGTGCACTTTTTATTAGAGTGAAGTTCTAATACACTATTTTACAAATTCAAGCTTCAAATCTAAATCTTAGGAAAATTTATGAACATAAAAGGAATACAACAATATGATAAAATTAATTAAATATTGACCTTTTTTTTTGTTAAAATGCATTCATTAAAACATTCTTACATTCATTTAAGTGTTAAATTAATTGTGAGGAGTCAGGTTGTTATATTTCTTATTATGTTGGGTCTGAACCATCAATAAAAAGAATTTATTGTCCTAAAACTAATTCCATTTGAAAGTTTTGAAAAAAAAACTTTTTTTTTCATATATCAAATCATCCAATTTCAAATGTCCAGATTCAGCGGTCCTATTCCTATTTTTCTTTAATCTAGGTGTACTTTTTGGTTCTCTACCCGCGTCGTTGGCTAACGCGCTTATCGTGTTGAGCCCGACTGCTGAGGATGAGGAGATCAAGGTTCGAATCTCGGTCAGGTGAACTGGGGGTGGTTTTTTCCTAAAGTGTTTTCCACTCTCCCTCAACCGCAAATGCGGGTTCACTTCCTCTAATTCAATCCTTCCCAATTCCTAATCCATTAGCGTAATTAGTACTTAAAGCATATAACCCGAACGGGTAGTAAGACGCGGTGCTAAATATATTTTGATTTTCTCTTTAGCTTAACAAACTTGACTTGTTTGGTTCAACTATGGCCTATGGAGTAGCTTATAAGATAAGGCCATGGTGTCAACTATCCCAATTTTGCTCTTAAGTGAAGAATGCAGGATACTATTTTAATGAGATTTCTGATTTTAAGTGCATTTGTGTATTTGTATATAATATCCCTGTTGGCCGTGAGATGAGATCTTAAACCATACTGGTTGAAAAAAATAAGTTGTAACCATTTATGCTGACTTTATTAAGAAGACAGTTATGAGTGTAGTCATGCTTTATTTATTTGATCAATGTAATTAGAATTTCATGAAATGTGTAAAAAATTATTTTGCCAAATTTTCTTGAATTCAGATATAATTTTGTTTTGTGTGAAGGTCTTTGCTGTGTTTGTTTAGATCTATTTTGTGACCTGATGGTGAAGGAGATTTGCCTGTTTGGTGTTATTTTTATTGTTAACATGATCCTAAGAAAACATTGAATTTTCAAATAATTTAACATAAATTAAAAACAGGTTTTTAAGATAAAAATGCTAAAATATTTTTTTAGGTATGAAAAAACACCTGTTTCATGACCTTTTTTTTCTAGTGTCCTTGTTTGGTAGGTAACAAGTTTAGTAAAGAGAATTGTGATAAACCTTAATGTATGCCCTACCTAGTAGACATGTTTGCTTTCGGAATTCGTTGGAATGTCAAGTCAATTATATACTTATTAGTGCTGAAAAGTGAATATTTGTATATTTTAACTTGTATTTAAATAATGTAACTAGGGCCTTTTATCATAAAATGCCAAAACTTTGCCACGTAAGTCAAAATATTCAGGGCTATATTGGTTATGGTATTTAGTTAACTTGTGAGACCATTATTTCACTATTTGAAATTATTATTAAAATAAAATATTAACTTATAATTTTGTTTACCATTTAATTACTTTGGTTGGTGGGCATGTGATGGCTCTGCTTGCTTTTGGGAGTGGTTAAAATTATAATAAAATAATTATGTTAAAGTTCCTGTTAGCAAAGGTTAATGTCGAGTATACAAAATTAACGTCAGAGATGAACATAGAATCTACAAATACACTTAGTGGGCTAATTAACACAAAAAATAAAGTTAGCGTGAGCACAAAACAACGCAGTCGGTTTGGTGACGGAAAAAGAACTGTTTAAGGGAAAGTTATGTGATTGGCTAACTCGTGATGCTTGCGCTACTGCAGCGC
>CABFOW010007202.1:6688-17309 GCA_902141385.1 Timema californicum | reverse complement strand
TCCAACTCGAAACAATATTTTAAACATAATTAAAAGTACTTATTTTTCGTTTTGGAACGTTACTGATTTTGTGTAATATAGTGCACACATCAATACCTTTTAATACAGGCATCGTATTTACTTGGAAAAGAGTAAATTGTTGTCATTTTTTTACACACAATAAATTATTTTATGATTATTTTATCGTGTTTTGAAATATTTAACTGAATAAAATATGTTCATCAACTCCGTGCCTGCATCATTTAAAAAAACTTGTTTACAGCTATGTTCAATCATATGGTTTAGATTCGTCAGTCGCCATTTTGAAGCTATGTTCGTTAGAAGTTTTTGTGAAAGTGGTGTGAATATTGCTAGTAGCTTTAGGGATTAAGCAGGCTATATTTATAGAAAGTGTACTCGCATTTGCGTTGAAGGAGTGTGAAAAACCATTTTGGGGGAAAAAGCACCCGACCGGAATTCAAACCTCGATATCCCCATCATTGGCGGTCTCGTCTACTGAGAGATTAGCGAGTTAGACCACGCGGCCATAGAAGCGAGTAAATCTCATCTAGCATGTGGTATTACCATGCCACTCTAGCAGGTTCTGCTTTCTATTTTCGATGAACGTGTGAATAAAGCTTATCTTGTGCCATTAGTTAATCTCCTTAAGTCTTAAGCTCAGTCGGACTGACATAAGTAACACTCTGGTTATTAGGAACTCAACAATTTATTGCTATTAGAAAGTAAGCTCGCCCAGGGTTGCCACTTATTTCTTTCTACCAAATTCCCTGTGTTTTCTAGGTTTCACAGATGAAATTCCCATTTTTTCAGGTAGCTTAGATTGAAGAAAAAAATTAGTAAAATTTCATTTTTCAGCAAACTGACTTAATGTGAAGTCATGTAACTACTTTTTGAAATATGACGATTTAAGATTGATGGGGATATCTTGTGTTGTTTCATTTCAAAGCTCTTGTTTAAGATGAATAAATGTTCGAATCAGCGTGGTTGATTCTTTAATTCGTTTTTTTCCGTCTATCAAAAGACCTACTTTTCTAAGCTTTCAGTTAAATGTCGCAAATTAACAAATAGTCTAGGGTTTTTACTAGATTTTGTGAAATTCCTTGTGGTTTTCCAGGTTTTTTTTTCCAAGCACAAAAAATCCTTTGGATTATTCCAGGTCCATGGTAAGCCTGTCTCCATTCAATCCTATTATGAGACACTTCCATACAATCCCTTAACCAACATTTAACTTCCTTCAAATCAATTTTAAAATTATCCTCCCAGACGAAATTTCGGCTTACCAAAGGGTCTTGTTTCTTCAGGTTCAAAATTTGTGTCTGCTCTTGTTATCATCCGTAGTGTCATGTGACAACGTTACCTTATCCTGCTCACCTTAATTATCCTTAAGATTTTTGGGGATACATATAAACCATGGAGATCTTCATTATGTGACATTAATTATTCACATGTGTTCTCAAGACCCAAACATATTTATCAGAATTTTGTTCCCAAAAATAATTTCAATTTATTATCTAGGTGTCCAACACCTTTGCTCAGTTGGTAGCGTGACTGTCTACTGATATAAGGGACCCGGGTTCTATTCTCGGTATGGACAAAAAATTATTATTGGTGAAATATGGATTTTTTCTTTCACAGTGATAAATTAACAGCCTGGAGCTGGATGTTGTGTCTGTTCTATAAGTTAGTGTTGATATAATCAATCGGTTTAAAAATTCCACGTTAAATACCCCAAATAAATTAAAATTATGTTGTGCATAGTGAGAAAGCAAGCGTCACCTTCGCTAATAGCAAACTGGTAGTAGGCTATTATACAGGACGTCCAAAAAGTCTGGACACGTCTATTTGTATAACATGATAGAGAGAGAGGTATGTATACAAGTCTTCAGTCCTGTGAGGGAGAGTTTCAACATATATTGTGGGAATAACTGTTACGAAGTACGTGGTACGTTACTGCAGATTAACTTTTGGGAAATCCTGTACTTAATTATATTTTCATTTTAATATTTAAAGACAGAAAAAGAGATGACAGCAGCTTACAAACTGAATAATAGCAAGAATTGCCTGCATTAATTCTATTTATGACAGCCTCTGACTGACTTACAGCAAACATTAAGAGGGGTCACGTGAGTCAACGAGAATTTCAGTCCACACGGTTTAAAATACAATGGTGCGTGTCGTTTTCTGGAACTACTTCTCATTTATGTCTATATTTGTACTCTCATTCGCCCTTCATCTACAACCACCCTTTGTCATGTCAATAAGAAAGCGGGGAAAGAAAGTTTCGAAACTTTTAAGCCTATTACAAGGTGAATCGGAGAGTTCCCCACTAGTTCTCAAATATCTTGAAAATTTTATATTATGAGATTGTAAAAAAATTACTGTATTTTTTAGAGGAAGGCCTTATTTTATCAAACCTTGTATCATAGTTCCGTAAAAATGCTTGTAAAGTTGTTGAAAATGAGCTAATGTTACATTTTAACACAGTTTTATATTAATAAAACTCAAAATGTATGGTTGTTATGGAAAACGATCCTTGTTGGAATCTTTCGACTTTATTTTTGCGTGAGCTCTATTTTAAAATAACGCATCGTAGAGTTAAATAACGTCTGTGCGACAATTTTTCATTACCGAGGTTGCCCCTCCCCCCTTTAATAAGGCTAATTAACGGTTTATTAATCACATCGAGTCATTCTTCATCTGCCACAAAGGTTAGTAATGAGTTGCCTTAATAACTGTCCCTACGCCTGGTTCCTTTCGCGATTTTGCCTCTCTTTCGGGTACAAAGGCTCTCTGAAAAATCCCAAAAGTTTTTCCTTGTCATTAAGGGACATAATGAGTCCTAGCGTCTCAAAGCCGCTTTGTCTTCATTAAGTTTCTTTCCTCTTTCATTTTATAAATAGCTTTCAAATACTTTGGAATTTACATTAGATACGTCAAGACAAATATATTTATTGGGAAGTTTACAGTTTGGTTGTGCATACGTTTTTTTTTATCCCCATTGGAGCCGTGCCGATACCGGTTGGCATGATATAGTATCAGGCGTTAGGATCACAGGCAAAATACTGGATTTGTTGGGTTGGCGACATTAGGTTGAGTTTCCAGTCAAGGACAGGTAAACACGGAGGGATTTTCTACGTGTGATTATTAAGGTGAGTTTATCTTAACACTTTACCTAATGTAGGTGCACGCCCTCTAAACTACCTTACTTATCTTACATTATTATTATTATTATTATTATTATCACCGCGTCTTACTACCCGTTAGGGTTGTACGCACTTACGCTAATGTGTAATGGTAGGGTGATTGTGAGATGAAATGGAGGACCTACAGTTTAACGTGGGATCTGAAACACTGTAGAGGTTTAGTTTAGTTGTTTTAGACGTAGTTAAAATAAAAACATTTAGTATCACAATCAGTCAAATACAATTTAGGTAAACAAACAGTTCTTAAAATAATAACCTTAACAAATATATTCAACTAAGTTCTTAAACTAACTTAGTTGAATATATTTGTTAAGGGTATTATTTTAAGAACTGTTTTGTTGTTTACATAAGTTGTATTCGACTGATTGTAGTACTAAATGTTTTTATTTTAACTCTGTCTAAATAAACTAAACTGTGGAGGCCTGGAATTCCACACATTCACAAGTTGTGATTAATACACGTCTTGTCAGAGGTGAAGGAAGGGTTTGGCAATCAGATAAATCTGTGCCGGGACTGAGGATTGAACCCCGGACCTATCACAGAAGTCCGACACCTTACCCCTAGACCACCTTTCTTACATTAGGTTAAGCATTTGGTAACATAGTGTTAAAAAGTATAGTGGAAATGCGGTAGGAATTTTATTGTATAGGCCTATTGTGAAAAAGTTTGTTCTCAATATTGACAAAACGAAACAATATCTTATCGGCATTGATATGATTGGTCAAAAATGGTAGTTTTGGAACATACGACTATACGTATGAATACATTAAATAATATTTAGAAGCTATGAGGTACCTGTATAACGTAGTATAGAAATTCCACCATACTAAAAGAAATTATTACTAGGCATACTGCTAATAAATTATATTCGTGTCAGTATGAAAATCACTGAAGAATTTAACTATTCCCAACTACCCACTTCGGTGGCCACGTGGTCCAACGCGCTACTTTCATGTTGGACTAGACTGCCGAAGACTGGGAGATCGGGGTTAGATCCCAGCCGGGTGCACTGAGGAGGGTTTTCCCTAAATGGTTTTCCACTCTCTCCACGCAAATGTCGGTGAATTTCCTCTAAATCAAGCCTTCCTAATCCCTAACCCAATAGTGTAATTAGTACGTAAGCGTATAACCCGAACGGTTAGTAAAATTTTAAAAAATATTGCCAATTCAACAGACTTTTGTAAATATTTTATACTAGCAATCCCGCACGGCGCTGCCCGTGATCCACTGTGGTATAAGAATTATATAGCGCCCCCCTTCCTACTTCCCCAATTCTAATGGTGCCCGATTTCATTTTGAAAAGTTATTTCTGAAACGTAATTCTAAACCAGATTAAAAATATTTTTTTAAAAAATTGTTAAAAATAACCTAATTAAAAATTTAAAAATCCTGCTTCGAGTTGCATTTGGACCTCCTTCCGTCCACCTATGTTAAAAATTTCAGGTCCCTGCGCGCCGTAGATTTGACTGGGCGTCGCGCACAAACAAACACCCAGACAAACACTTCCTTTTATTATTATGGACTAAAACACGTAATATACGAGCCAATAAATGGTGCATATTAAAATGTTTTATTTTTAGTTCATACGACCGAACACACAAGCTATTTAATACTTAATAAACCCGCTTCACTGACCGCACGGCAGGGAAATAACTGTTTTTAACAGGTCCCCGGATTTCATTGACATGTCATGTCATTTTTTTTTATTTTTTGTGCATCACAAACAATGCTCATATGTGCATAAAGTCTGTTTATGATCGCCTGGTTGTAAAACTTCTTTTAATATATAATTTTTTCTAATTTTAAGTAATATTTTATTGGTTTCCACAAATTTTTAGTCATTTTTAGATGTATTTATGTGAAATACGTATAATTTTTTTTTCAATGCACAGTAATGTCGAAATGAGAAGATAATGAAGGCAATGAATTTTGTTCTCTCTTTGCCCGCATGGTTGTAAAATACACATTTCCCGTGGGAAACTACAATTAATCAGGAAAGGATTGCATTGGGAGGGGGTAGCTATTACTTCTGAATCAGGTATTTATAAATCAATATTATATAGACCAGGATGTAAGAGTTGTATTATTCGCTAAGGGCTTTTCATTGTGTGTGTGTGTGTGTGTGTGTGTATATATATATATATACACGTTCTAGTTTCCATTTGTAAATTGCGTGTTTTATATAGTCGTGTGCATTCAATAGAGTTTTTGTTAATTTATTTTTAGGTCATCATATACATATAACCTGAAACGGTGCTAATATTAGTAGAAAATAAAATTTAAAACTTTTGATATATATATTATTAATATCTATAAAATACAGGTAGCAATATAGTAAAGTATTGTCAATGTTGACCACAAAAAAAAAGCTTGTATTTTCCATCAGTTTATTACCAGCAAAATCCTACTGTGTGCGTGTTTGTCAGTTACTCGTGAACCAGAGCATTCTAGAGGGGAAAATTAGAGTTAATTCACAGCAGCATCCCGTACAGAGGGGGAGACAATATCATCTCGTTAGAGAGAACACAGCCGGGTATGTCACCTTAACCTCCCCTCCCCTCGACAATAACTTGTTAGGCTTCTCGTGGATGGATGAGGTGACGAGAGACGGGGTTCAAGGGGGATCGGGGGAGTTTGGGACAAGTATAATAATTACAGGACAGATGGCGTATCAAGGTCTGGAGGATTAGATGGCTGGAAGGATATCAATGGTTTAGTTACACTACCTTCGGGATCATTATCTTGTTACATCAGGGAGGGAGGAGGGGTTCTTAATAGAACTATTGATAATACAAGGGCACTGTATTTATTGTAAACTTGATTTGTGTACATACAGGATGTATGTAGTGCCTACTTCTGGGGTGAACAGCAAACACAAAAACAATGGAAACATTTCTTTGTGTTCCATTTGACCTTGTTTCCGAAATATAGTCATGTTTGTACTGCAGTAATGTACTCAAAATGGCCACCTTCACCCTGAATGCAAGTCTATAGTTGTGTCGTAAAATGCCGCACCATTTAAAAAATACCCAGTGTTGGTCGGATTCAAGAAAACAAACAGGAATGACCCATAGAACATACCTAGTCAACAGGTCTAGAGGTATCGAGTATAGTACGCAAACAGTTTAGTGGTATAATTTAACTGTAACTAGAAAACAAAGTAAAATGGGACACATTTTTGGACTTAAAATTGTTTTTGTGTTTCCTGTCCATCACTGAAGTGGACGTTACATCCTGTATATATCATGGCCAAAACATGAAGCTTAACTAGTTCGTGAAATGACCAGCCATTTCTTGCGTTGGCCACCTAAATCGGCCAAAGCACGAAATATATAATAATGTACCAGCACTTCGAGCAATGGTCAGGCTATCATGGCCAATTCTCACTTTGACTGACCAGAACGCTAATTCAGATTTTTCCTCGACAGTAATTTTGCTATTTGGCTGGATCAGCTGGTCAATGTGCGAAATAGCCGGTTTCAGATCTTGGCCGTAATATACACAAAAATCAAGTTTACAATTATATGTGTATATTCGTGTGTAATTTTACCAGGATTGTTTTTCTTCACATATATAAAGGGGGTTCGAAAACTCATAGCACAAACTGCACATATAGTTTGTTTGAACCAAAAGTAATACAAAATCCCTTTATATATATATTTCCGGAAAAGTATGCTAATACCATTAAATTGTGTTAAAAGATTCGGCTTTCAGCGTCTGGAGATTATGAGCTGTTTGAGTATGCAAGTTTTAGATAAATGTCCTTTCCAACCCTCCACACCAACCCACGTCCTATATCAATTCGGGTTATACATTAACTATGCTAATGTGGTAGTAACGAGGAAGGTATAATTTGAAATACACCCGCATTTGCATGGAGGGAGAAAGTAATTTAGGGAAAACCACCTTCAGTACACCAGTACCGGTGTTCGAACCCCTGTCAACGGTAATCCAGTTCTAATGCGTGAGTGACACTCTTGGACCGTTCGACCATCACAGCGGGTAGATTGTTATCAATACTACTTTATGTTAACCGGAAATTCATGGCCTTTCTTGTTTAAAGAATACAGTTCTTTTATTCTTTGAAACCTCCGAACACTGTGCGTCCTCTATATTTTACCGTCTTCTTTCCGGATGCAGTTGTTTTCAACTTCCTGACCTGTTGCGGCTCTTTACGGCTCCCGCCTGATTCTGACAGGACTCTTGAGAACATCGCGGTGCGGAGATTTTAATTGCCGACGGGACTAGTCATCAAGGAGGATTTAATTTTATTCTAAAAATTCCAGTTGACACAGACAAGTGAGATAGAAAGGAACGTGAGTCAAGTTCCGTATTTTTATTTTCTCTCGTAGAAATAAAGTATCGTGACCGTCCAAAAAAATTCTAACCTCGAAATTTTGATGAATGTCGATGTTTTATGACCCACGAAACAGAAAAAGTTGTTTTTGCGATGTAATTTGTTTTTATCTAGGACTAGAGCCGAAACCATATATTGTTATCTAGGGTTTTGGTAAGATTCCGCAAAGAAGTTTTTGAAATTAGATATCCATCCCTAGAATTAAGTGCAATTTACTGAGGGGCAAAAAGAGAAAAACTCGATTTTCTCAGAAGTTCGTTTTAACGATTTTGATTAAATTTCTTATATTGGCATTGTTTAATTACCACTACAATTAATTACCATTACAAACAAAATTGTAATTTCTCATTTATTTCTCTTGGACCGTTCGACCATCACAGCGGGTAGATTGTTATCAATACTACTTTATGTTAACCGGAAATTCATGGCCTTTCTTGTTCAAAGAATATAGTTCTTTTATTCTTTGAAACCTCCGAACACTGTGCGTCCTCTATATTTTACCGTCTTCTTTCCGGATGCAGTTGTTTCAACTTCCTGACCTGTTGCGGCTCTTTACGGCTCTCGCCTGATTCTGACAGGACTCTTGAGAACATCGCGGTGCGGAGATTTTAACTGCCGACGGGACTAGTCATCGAGGAGGATTTAATTTTATTCTAAAAATTCCAGTTGACACAGAGAAGTGAGATAGAAAGGAACGTGAGTCAAGTTCCGTATTTTTATCTTCTTTCGTAGAAATAAAGTATCGTGATCGTCCAAAAAAGTTCTAACTCGAAATTTTGATGAATGTCGATGTTTTATGACCCACGAAACCGAAAAAGTGTTTTTTGCGATGTAATTTGTTTGTATCTAGGACTAGAACCGAAACCATATATTGTTATCTAGGGTTTTGGTAAGATTCCGCCAAGAAGTTTTTGATTTTAGATATCCATCCCTAGAATTAAGTGTAGTTTACTGAGGGGCAAAAAGAGAAAAACTCGATTTTCTCGGAAGTTCGTTCTAACGATTTTGATTAAATTTCTTATATTGGCATTGTTTAATTACCACTACAGTTAATTACCATTACAAACAAAATTGTAATTTCTCATTTTTTCCCATGAAGATGACCTTGAGAGTACTTTACATAAGCAGAAATGTTCAATTTTGATCATATCTTCGCAACTATTTGAGATACAAAATAGATTATAGTTGTAAAGTTATAGTACTATTAAATATATAAATCTTTTATTTGAAATATATTTTTATGAAACCATTCATTTCCAAAAGCTATCCGCTAGGAGGCTTCCATACCTACTGCCATTATGTTCAGTGCCCTTTGGAGTTTAATTTAAGATGTAGCAAAGTTCTAACAACCTCGGCATCGGGAACAATCTACTAATGCCAGACGAAACCCACTTACTTATGTGTGGGTAAGTGAATAAACAGAATTATCACTTTTTGGATGCAAACAATAACCACAAAGTCCACAAACTTGCTCTACATTATAGGTGCCGGGACTAGAATGGGGAGATGGGTGCATTGCACCCACTCCCTCCGATTTCTGTTTGCATAAAATAGGAGGAGGTCAAGTTTTAGGAAAAGTTCTGCAACGATTTAATCATATTCTCGCGCCCTAACATTGAAAAAATTATTAGTCTTATCCTTTATTTGTATGGCTTAATATTTCATAATATACACACGTGAGTCCAATGATCTCCTAACATATTGTTTTGTGGTTATGTAGCAATAAGGAAAATAAGCGTAACCTAGCAAGCCTTTAATTCAAACAAGTTCTGATGTTTTGAGCAATCAAACAAACTATGAATCTCTATTGAAACAATCAATTAAAAACGAGCAATAAAGATCAGGCTGAAATGGTGATGATTACAATTATTATATTCATGAACTTGAATCTTTTTACTTTTCTTAAAGCCGGGACCGAAAAATGTGCAAATTTATTTTGGCGTATTTCTTTGTACTTAACCTAATTTAACATGGACCGAATGTCACTCCCCCCTGCTTTTCATAGCGATTAAGTGACATTGTGTTCTGCGATTTATTCTAGTGGCACTATTGGTCCCTATTTCTTTTAGAATTAGGAGGGAAGGATTGTAGTAACAGTAGAGGCTGAGCGGTACGTGGCCATTTCCTCTAGATGAGTTACATCCTCGTCAACGCACTTCACTGTGGTTCCAACAAGACGGAGCAAATGCCTCAACGCACTTCCATGGCTGTTCAGGTGATGTTCCCAGGCAGAAGAGTTTCTTGGTTCGGGGACAATCAACCGGCTCGTCCGATCTTTCTGTACCAGATCTCTTTCTGTTGGGGCAACGTTGAACTCAAGGTGTACGAGACATTTCCTGATAAAAACTATTGACTTGAAACAACGCATTCAGTAGTGTATTCAAGGAATCCCCGACGACATGTCATACCGTGTAATGATATCCTAGTCGTTCCCACAGCGAGAGTGTATTGGAGGTCATTTATAATCCATTCACCGTAGGAATTGACTTCTGAAAGGCCTTTTTCCCTACCATAAATCTACTATATAGTAGGATATTGGTAGGAAAAAAAGACCTTTCAGAGAGTAATTCCTACCGTGAATGGAATATACTAAACACCGTATTCAATAAGATGGCGTCATACATAAATATGAGTGCGCAACGATATACAACACCCAGAGTCCCAGGTTCGACAAATTCAGTTTATCTGCAGACTCTCGGGATGACTCAAGCCGATGAGTAAACCGCGCATATTTGCTAATTCATTAACAAACCTGTCATTAATTACGACCACGTCGCCGTCGGAAGAGTCTGGGAAGGGGAGAAGGGCGGCACGGATCAAAGCCAGACGCGCCTCATTAGGTGCAGAAGAAGAGCAGACTATGTCCCGTCTATAATATACCTCGTTCTGCTTGGGGCGTCGATTTTGTCTGGTCTGGTTTGTGGCAGTGACGGGGAGGTTGGAGTTCGAATTCCGGCTGAGAGTGCTGTTGGTGTTTGTTAATAAATGGGTTTCAAATCTCTTCCTCCCCCCACTACCCAATTATTGTAAACATGTTAGAGACTGTGTATAAAATTATATA
>CABFOW010007201.1:14503-25746 GCA_902141385.1 Timema californicum | reverse complement strand
TTGTTGGATTACTTAACATTTTTAGATTAAGGCTATAGTGAGACAGATAGAATGGTTCACTTATTTCGTTCCAGGCATATAGTTTTTTTAATCTACTCTTATAATCATTTTGTTGGATTCTGGAGACACTCATGTTCTGAGTATAAATCGATGAGTTGTAATACAGGAGTATTATTCCACCCTATAGCCACATATAAAAAAACTATATTCTATTCGGTTTATTGTCGATGTTCCCTACTGCGTACACATTATCGACAGCTTGCTAGCGAACATCCTTTGATGTACCGACCAGTGAGCGAACCTTGGTGATGGTGAATGAATGCGTTCTGTGGGGTTCGTTTTTACGTACACATTAAGTGAACGAACTCATTTGCTAACCTTCGTTTGCACTCGTTCGTTCCCTAGTGCATACTCGGCTTGAAACAAAGGATCGTGCTACGTCCTCCAGCGTAATATGGGATGGAATGGAGTACAGGAAAGTGTATTTATAGTTTTTATTTAGCAACGCGTCTTACTATCTGTTTAGGCTATACGCACATGTATTAATTACGATAATGAGCTAGGGGTAAGGAAGTTTGAATTTAGAGGATTTTTACCCAATTTACGCCTGGGGAAAACTGAAAACTATTTTGTAAAAAGCACCTTCAATATACCCAACTGGGATTAAACCCCCAATCACCTTTTAATCGTCGGTCTACTCCAACACAAACGTGACACCTTAGACCATATGGCCACCAAAGCAGGTATCTTTGTAGACAATATGACCAAAAACTGTCGAAAAAATATAAATAAAATATTGCTCCCGTAGATACGTTTAGTTTGATTTTCTACACAGAGTAATCTAAACAGTTCTTGAATATTTTTGTCACCGTAATCGAAAAGTTTTACAGGGACTTTTTAATACTTTTTATTTTTGTCTAAAACAATACTCATTGAATAACAATGTGCCCGTTAGTAGTTTTTGAGAACTGTAGAAATTACCATGAGTTACACTGGATAAACATTTTCTTATACATAATTTGATAAGCCCGTTTCCGGTAGTAGGAATGACATGGAAATGACCGAACAGATTTTGACAAACAAGCACTCATTTAAACGGTCAGGAATCCAGAATACAGGCCAAAATAATAGTTTTAACGAAAACCCGATTTTTACACCATATTGAAGTTTATCATTCTTTGTTTAGTCACCATGAGAACCGTTATTTGCTGCATGGATGTAAATCTCTAATTAAAATATATCTCTTTGGTTAAAAAATAATAACTCAATCTTTATTTGATGGTCCGAACACATAACAATTTTCTTTTTGGATGAATATTATTTTTCTTTGGATGTTTGTCATAACACATCTAAATTGAGATGTCTAAACTGGGGAAACATTTATTTTCCATAGGAGTTTTGTTACCGTTAATTTGCATTCAAATCAATAATATTGATCATAATGCCAACATTAAAAGTTTAAGTTGTTAAGTTCGTGAAAATATATTCTACGTTTTATTTCGCACATGATAGAATGATGTTAAAATATGTTTTGGTATGTATTATAGGCTCAAAAACGATAAAATAATCTTGAATAATGTTTAAAAATAATAGACATTTTAACTATCAAGTATGAGTTTTGGTGTTGATTTTTTTTCTAATAATGGAGTTTGATGATCATTTTAGCAAATAGTAACACAATACAAATACATTATTTAAGCTACGTTTTCATTTTAGCACTTAATTTTTAGGCTAGGATATTTAAGTTAAGATTTGTGTAGCCCTTATATATTTTCACATTCTTACAAATACAGTAAGTTCAGTTAGGTTTCCATGTGTATACTTAATTTTGAGGGAGTACCGCAATGTTTGAGTACTACATCTATATTTTCACACGCTCTCTTTCTCTCCATCAGACTCTCTCACTTTCTCACACTTTCTATCCTCACATACACTCTTTACCACACAATTGCTCTAACAATATATTTCTTATAATCTCACTCTTAAGATCTTTATAAAACGCTATCCCTCTCTAGCGTTTCATCTCTTGAACGCTTTTTCACAAACGCTCTCTCTCTCTCAAACTTCCTCTATCTAAAACTCTCTCTCACACACTTCCTCTATCTAAAACTCTCAATCTCAATCTCACTGTCTCTCACTCTACTTATCTCATTGTCTCTCACTCTACTTATATCATTGTCTCTCACTAACTCTCTCACTTCCTCTCAAAACTACTCTCTCTCTTTCAGTTGACCTTGCTCTCTAAATTACTCTCTCTATCTCGCTCTCAATCTAATCTTATCTCTTTAAACTAATCTCTCTCTCACACATGCCCTCACATTTTCTTTCTATTTCACACAATACAATATCCCTCCCTAAGTGATACACTCTCTTTCTCTCTCTCACACACACACACTCAAATAATGTATCACGCATTCTCCCTTATTTATTCTCTTTCTCTCATACACTCTCTCTCACATTCTCCCACACACATTTTCTCTCATCCCACATACTCTTATACCATTCTCCTAGTACTCCTCTCTCTAACACAAACATACTCTCACTATCACTCTCACTCGATCTTTCTCAATTACTTATTCTCAGTCTCTTACTCTCACTTTCTCACACTCACACTCTCATTTTCACACTCATCCACACGCTTACACAGACACACACTCAAACACTTACAATCTCATTTTCACTATCACATTTTTCACCCTCCCTATCATATATTATTTTATAGGCCCATTTCCAGTAACATAAATTACGAGGAAATGACTATACATTTTTCGACAAACGAACACTAATTTTAAAGAGTAGGTGATTAATATGCCGGGAAAAATAATAGCCTAGCGCTAAAACCCAAATTTCTATATATAATTCTACATCTTTTCCCTCTGTGTGGACAGTGGTTCATCTGTACAATAATTCTTTGTTTACATCACTATGGAAAACATGATTTGAGTATAGCTGTTTATTGGTAAATAAAACGTTTTTCTTTGTTTAAAAATAATTAGGGCTGTGCGAAGACCACTTTTTTTAATTCGAAGTGAACTCGAATCGAAAATATGAAATATTCTTAAAAAAGAATCAAAGCTCGATTTTTTTTAAACTTATTTTATGATATAAAAATATTATGTTATGTTTACTTATGTTATTTATGCACTAAGATTATTTGTAAAATGTTTTATTACACAATATTTTTTATATTTCGTGTTACTTTGACAAATCAAGTTTTTATCACAACATGAAATTCAATTTATACAGATTTTTTTACATATACATATTAATTTGTAATGCACAAAATACTCATAATGGCTATAATTGAACATAAATGAAGTAATTTACCTCTCAAGTATTTTTATTGGGGAAGTTTCGAAGCGAAGTAGAAGCTGATGTTGATTTCAAAGCCAAGCCAGAATTTCGAATATTCGTATACACTTAAAAATAATATCAGCTCAATCATTACTTGAGTGTTTTGGTGCTACGAATAGATAGAGATCTGGGATAGGGGTCATTTTAAAGTTCTTATCGGCGCATGAAGGGGGGAAATTTATGTTTTTATAAATTACACACCGAAAACTAAATATCTAGTTAAAGTTAATAGCCTTTGACGAGTAAACATTTAAATAAAAGCTGAGTGAGGGCCTACTATATATATATCAATTAATATTAAAAAGTTTAAAATACATTTTAGTGCAATAATCTGCATCCATTGCTGCAACGAACCACTGGTTTAATTTATTTTGATCAAAAACGTTTTTGCCAAAAAAAACTGCAATAATCCTGACTTCAACTTTCGTCCCCTTATATCTCACCATAGCTTAATACACTCTTCAACAATTTTGATTTTTGAACAATATTAAGAATACATTATAATCACGGACAAACCCAAAATGGGTTTGTTTCAGAGGCTTTTACTAACCAGTGTGCACCCAGCCCTACTTGGTAGTTATCATTAGCCTACCCCCACCAATCAATACCTAGTTTTTTATACCACGTTGGGCAGTGTATTGTAGTGAGGGGAGTGAGGTGGGGTTGTGGAACGCATTAAATGTGATGTCTGTCACGTTATGGCCGCGATATTGTGGTCTAGTGATGGTGGGCGTAGCGGCTGCCTCCCTAACTAGACTATAGTGGTTATACCCTCTGAGCCGGGATTGTTTAGTGTAAATTATGAACCGTGGACATTTACGTACTTAATTTAGTTGGAAAACTTAAATATAAGTAATGATGGCGGCTATCGTGAAATAACCAGCTAAATAAATACTACGAAAAAAACATGTGCGTCCACACGGTCCTCGTGTTTATTATGGTTTTGAGAGATATAAACTTGTGTGTTTTCGTATTGAGCCAAGAAACATAGAAATCAGAAACTTGATTTATACTTAAGTTGATACTAGTTTAGGCTTTTAAACATATTGAAAGCCTAACGTATCAAAGAACACTATCATTATTGTGAGTAGCTCGTAAAGCAAGGAGCATATACTCTAATATCTTTTGATGGCGGTCCAGGGTTCAATTCTCGGTCCCGGCATAGATTTATCTGTTTGTCAAACCCTTCCTTCACCTATGACAAGACGTGTATTAATCACAACTTGTGAATGTGAAGAATACC
This sequence comes from Timema californicum, assembly GCA_902141385.1. Classification (NCBI taxonomy): domain Eukaryota; kingdom Metazoa; phylum Arthropoda; class Insecta; order Phasmatodea; family Timematidae; genus Timema; species Timema californicum. The sequence goes on along the minus strand of CABFOW010007201.1, from coordinate 21,149 downwards.
AGGCATCCTCCGTGGTTCGGATTCCACGTTAAGCTGTAATTCCTCAATTTCATCTCACAATCAGCCTAACATTACACATTAGCGTAAGTGCGTATAACCCTAGTGGGTAGTAAGACGCGGTGTTAATAATAGTAATAATAATAATAATAATAATAATTCAAAACAAATAAACCTAGAAATATTGATCTTTATATACGTACAAAGGGAAAAGTGAAGTGAAAAACTGTTTTTTATAACTTCTACTAAAATATATATATATATATATATATATATGAAAAACTGTTTATTATAACTTCTACAAAATATATATATATAAAGTGAATAAAGGCTTAAATCATGTAAATGAGAGTTTTTAATGTTAAGAGTTATCCACTTCAATCATTATCAGTTTGTTGTTGTTTAATCTAGTGGTGATCGGTTTTCTACCCGGGAAACACTGGGCGCTTGCAGCCACTAAACTGTACATATAAAATAAATATGCATAAAACCACTACCAACAAACATATTTCAATGTATATATATTTATTTTACTTTTATTTTAAATACAAAGATATCACTTTTCCGTTTCATAATGTAAAACAACCTGTATCCCTTCCGCGCATTCGTTTGAACATTACCCACATCGAAGAAGTCTTGAATTATTACCAAACTACGAAATCCTCTACCTGGCAGTTGCCTGTTTTGCCAATTTTTGCCACTATCTCTGGCCGCTCACTTGATGAGTAGTTTACTTATACTGAATTAAATAATGAATCATATTTGAAAACATTATCCATGCATTCGACCTCGGTGGTCTTGAGGTAAAGTGTTTGCCTTAGTACCCAAAATGCATGGACTCAAACCTAGCCTTAGTCAATTGACTATTCTTGTGTGATAAAAATACGTAACACAACTTTCTTCGGATTAAAGTAAAGTCGTCGGTCCCATGTTGATTGTGGCATATAAACAAACCCTTGAATGTATGTGAAAATACCTTTTCCGGCAATATTGATAGGCACTTTTGCTTTCGCAGAAGAAATTCTTATGGGCTCATAAAATCAGTAAGTTTAGAAAGTACGCGTTAAATACCTCCAATAATAAAACAACTATTAATGTATACTTGAAGTAGTATAGTAAAGTTTCTTGCCTGAACTAAATGATTATCTCAGCTAATTACTTGAAAACCATACTACCTCCAAAACAAACACAACATATGGTCCCTCGGTCGTCCATTCAACTCTGACCAGGGAGATACTTCAGTTTTACATTCGTAAACATATTTGTTCGTTCCGGGAAGTTAACCCAAAACTCTTCAGCTACCATGAACTAATCAAATCAGTTTATACTATGAACGTTGACGAGCTTGGAAGTTAGTTATTTCCATGTGAATTTTATGAACTAATAAACACGTTTGTTTCTACGAAAGCTGCAAGCGCTCTCATGGAAGATATTTCATAAGTATTTTGCTACTATTTATTGTTAGTACACAAATCTATCTCCTTGATACGAAAGTTTAAATTCTTGTCACACCTAGTATTGACCTATTTTATAGGTATAAATCGACTAAAGAGGACATAATTAGAAGTGTGTGGACCTGAAGATTTACAATCGCTATTAAAATTATAGCATTTTTTACCAAAAACAAAAAAACTAACTTTCTGCTTCCCTCTCTCCCCCAACGCATCTCTGTAACTGCTGAGAATATGGGACCTAACTTCGGGTGGGAGCACCCCTTGAAATCTTATCCCCTAGACGCATCTTCGAAAAAATCTCCCCAATCTTTCCAACCTCCCTTTCCCCTCAGTCACAACCAGGCTTGGGGCCCGTCTAGGTTGATGGTTATCTGTCATTAAATTAATGAAACTTTCGTTTATCTCATAGTTGTATTACGGGATTTTTTTTCTCTTGAGTAAGAATTTGTGATAAAATATTTAGGCCTACTATTTCAACGTAATACTCGGTCAACGTCACATTTATTTAGTTGTATTCTCTATTTAAATATGCAATGTAACAATAATATAAATGTCGTAGGAACCTTCATGGAAAGTTTTTTAATTCAAGGAGTGATTCTTTTATTTGGAGAGTCTAAAAAAATAGAGGTGACCTTAGAAAATATATGAAAAGATTGTTTCTTTATTGTTTTGTTATTCATGTTGTGTTTTTTTCATTTGAGAAAAATATTAATTATTTAGTTTAGCTTAGACGAAGTATTTATTAAGGAAAATAATATTTATATTCTCTTTTACCTACGTACTGAACAAATTGAGCGCAAATTTGCTAGTTATATTTATTTTTTTAAATATGTATTCATAAATTTAAATTTTATTATGCCTAAAATCTTTGAACCATTAGTTTGTATTTTTTTAGATTTTAGATGATATTGTAAAATACACGGATTTAAATATACCACGCAGAGTCCATAGATGGGTCACACATGGCTGTGGGATAGCTGTAAACGGAATATCGTAGTTTCTATATATGTCACAATATGTCCACACAATCCAACTTTATGAATGATAGTTCAAGTAGCAGACGCTAGGTAGTGCATGCAACTGTGTTCAAGAAGTATATGAACTAGGTGACGCTTACAGATGTGTAGTTTTTAAGGGCAAAATGACTTTTTGCAAAGGATATTCACTTAGAAAAGTTTCCTATTTATAGCTAGAAGAGTTTGCTTCGTAAACAATACACAACTGGGTCACTAAATTCATTCATGGAAACTCATAAGTCGCAAATGAAGACCAACTTTTTCACCGTCCTGAGATTGCGACAGAAGCAGTGTGGGAGAGATGATACGAGCTGACACGCAAGTAACGAGACAGTATAGTAACAGCCTTAAGGTGTTGTTTTTGTAGGCACTGCATCTTACTACTCATTATGGTTATACGATTATGTCCTAATTACGATAATGGCTTTAGGGATTTGGGAGGCTATAAATTATTTAAAGGAAGTGTGCTCGAATTTACGTGAAGGGAGATTGGAAATCCATTTTTGAAAAATACAATCTCAGTTCACCCAATCGAGATTCTAATCACTCCCCTTCATTGGCAGTCTAATTTTCTGTGGGGTTAGTGCCTTAGACCATGCAGTCACTTAAGCAGGTAATTAAATATATTAGAAAGGAACGTACTTTGTGAATAGAGGTTACTAGAAACCAGTTAAATAATTAGATGTTAAAGGACATTAATATATAAATTTGACAGAGTAAGTATTTAGAAAGATCATAAGTTGAAAAAAGTTTTAAGAATACCAGGGAAATTTATTAAGGAAGATTAATGATTGAGGACCAGTCAATATGAATAAATACAGTAGTCCTATGACAAAATATTATTTAAAGCCTAAAAAAAGTTGAAACACCGGAGATTAACATTAAAGTTAGATGATTTGAGGAAATATAAATTACACCATTACAAAAGTGTGAAAGAGACATATATATATGTGAATTCCAAAAACCTTAAAATTACAAAGTATAAAAATTCCCTAAGGCTTATAGGTTGAAACAATTAATAGTTATAATAGAAATAGTTTATCTGCGATAGAAGGTGCACATAGGTTCAACCAAATTTAAACATTATAAAACACAGATAAAAAGTCAATATGTTAGTGGTCTTAAAGCATAAGAGAAGTTTATTTAAATAGAGAAGTGTTCAAAATGATAAAACAAATTAAAAACATTAAATAAGGTTACTAAAGGATGACACAAGGACGTTCCTTAATGGAGTATTTTAGTTCATCTCCTTAAGATTATTACACCTTTAGGCTGGATTGAAGATGCGACTACATGTTTCGGCTTTAATCGGCCATCATCAGGTCTGAGACAAACCATTGCAAATTATTAAGAAATGGGTGTGTCAAAAGGTAAAATATAACACGTACAAAAAGGAAACAAACGGATATCGAGAGTAAGAAAGACTAACCTAAAAAATTAGGAATACAGAAGTTAAGTTAGATGAACTTGAATAACCAGAATAAATTATAGCTGAAAAAGAAACTTTCAAGCTTACCTAAGTATTGGGTTTAGATGTTATCCCCAGTGTGAGAGACAAAGTAATAACTGAGTCTGCATACTTCATAATTAATAACATTGCAAAGAAGGTCCAGAAAGTTCTGGTGCCAACGTGAATTCAAGTCCCAATTATAGAGGTAAACATCGAAAAAATCTATGAAATCTAATCTCAGTTAACAAGGTCTGAAAATTCCCAGTAACCGAGGTATTTTAATGCAAAAGTGGCAGGACCTAATTGTAATTATCAATAACAAAGGTTTCTCACATATCCAGGCCCCAGTTAAACAGGTTTCACTGTATATATAAACATATATATATATGATCAAACAAATTAAAAACATTAAATAAGGTTACTGAAGGATGACACAAGGACGTTCGTTAATGGAGTATTTTAGTTCCTCTCCTTAAGATTCTTACACCTTTAGGCTGGATTGAAGATGCGACTACATATTTCGGCTTTAATCAGCCATCATCAGGTCTGAGACAAACCAATGCAAATTATTAACAAATGGGTGTGTCAAAAGGTAAAATATAACGAGTACAAAAAGGAAACAAACAGATACCGAGAGTAAGAAAGGTTAACCTAAAAAATGAGGAATACAGAAGTTAAGTTAGATGAACGTGAATAACCAGAATAAATTATAGGTGAAAAAGAAACTTTCAAGCTTACCTAAGTATTGGATTTAGATGTTATCCCCAGTGTGAGACTACAAAGTAATAACTGAGTCTGCATACTTCATAATTAATAACATTGCAAAGAAGGTCCAGAAAGTTCTGGTGCCAACGTGAATGAAAGAGGACAAGTGTAAAATTGTAGATGGCGCTAGTGTGTGTGTGTGTGTGTGTGTGTGTTGATACTAAATGTTAGAAATGGATGGAAGAAAAAGATAGGGAAGAAGAAGGATACACGGAGGGAAAAAATGTTCTAATATTCATGACACTGATCCGAACAGGTCTTAACTGCGATGGTAGGAGGGCAATTTTTGATTGGAGGGATTGGATGTTTTTTTTGTTTTTGTTTTTTTAAGTTTTTAAATTTTGTATGACCTGGAAGGAATTTTATTGTGTTGATCAGAGATCAGTTTTCAAATTAAGATAAGGTAGTTAAATGTTATTCGAATCCTAACTGTGGTATAAGTAGTGTATATATATATATATATATATATCTGGTATCTGTTTGTTTCCTTTTTGTACGTGTTATATTTTACCTTTACAAATATGTTTACAAATGTAAAATTGAAGTATCTCCCTGGTCAGAGTTGAATGGACGGCCGAGGGATCATATGTTGTGTTTGTTTTGGAGGTAGTATGGTTTTCAAGTCATTAGCTGAGATAATCAATTAGTTCAGGCAAGAAACTTTACTATACTACGTCAAGTATAGATGAATAGTTGTTTTATTATTGGAGGTATTTAACGCGTACTTTCTAAACTTACTGATTTTATGAGCACATAAGAATTTCTTCAGCGAAAGCAAAAGAGCCTATCAATATTGCCGGAAAGGGTATTTTCAAATACCTTCGAGGCTTCGTATATATGCCACAATCAACAAGGGACTAAAGACTCTACTTTAATCTGAAGGAAGTTGGGCTACGTATTTTTATCACACAAGAAAAATCCATTGACTAAGGCTAGGTTTGAGTCCATGCTCTTTGGGTACTAAGACAAACACTTTACCTCAAGACCACCAAGGTCAAATGCATGGATAATGTTTTCAAAAATGATTCATTAATTAATTCAGTATAAGTAAACTACTCATCAAGTGAGCGACCAAGGATAGTGGCAAAAATTGGCAAAACAGGTAATTGCCAGGTAGAGGATTTCGTAGTTTGGTAATAATACAAGACGTCTTCGATGTGGGTAATATTCAAACGAATGCGCGGAAGGGATACAGGTTTTTTTACATTATGAAACGGAAAAGTGATATATTTGTATTTCAAATAAAAGTAAAACAAATATATATACAATGAAATATGTTTGTTGGTAGTGGTTTTATGCATATTTATTTTATATGTACAGTATACTGGCTGCAAGCGCCCGGTGTTTCCCGGGTAGAAAACCGATCACCACTAGACTAAACAACAACAAACTGATAATTATTGAAGTGGATAACTTTTAACATTAAAAACTCTCATTTACATGATTTAAGCCTTTATTCACTTTATATATATATATATATATTGTATAAGTTATAAAAAACAGTTTTTCACTTCACTTTTCCCTTTGTGTGTATATAAAGATCATTATTTCTAAGTTTATTTGTTTTGAATTATTATTATTATTATTATTATTATTATTATTATTATTATTATTATTATTAGCACCGGGTACTATTACCCATTATGGTTATACGCACTTACGCTAATGTGTAATGGTAGGCTGATTGTGAGATGAAATGGAGGACCTACAGTTTAACGTGGAATCCGAACCACGGTGGAGGTCTAGCATTCCCCACATTCACAAGCTGTGATTAATACACGTCTTGTCATAGGTGAAGGAAGGGTTTGGCAAACAGATAAATCTATGCCGGGACCGAGGATTCAACCCTGGACCGCCATCAAAAGATATTAGAGTATATGCTCCTTGCTTTACGAGCTACTCACAATAATGATAGTGTTCTTTGATACGTTAGGCTTTCAATATGTTTAAAAGAACACTATCAT
>CABFOW010007201.1:0-14100 GCA_902141385.1 Timema californicum | reverse complement strand
GGGATAACCAGTGCTAAAAATAAAAATTAAGAAAACGTTAAGAATATTTGGATTAAGCTTTCATATCCTTAAATGGCAACCTTAAAGGAACATCCGTATGGGATAGAAACATATTTACACTATCCAGCGAAGATGGTGGATTGGAGGAAGTATACTTAAATTTTCATGGAGAGATAAAGGGAAGCGATTAGACGTAGCCATTAAGGAGACCACTGAGTACAACTTAGTAATTTTCATTTGTGTGTGATTAAATAATTTATTTAGTAAATGTTTTTAAATAAAGTAATAAATGGTGTTTATTAGGTTTTTATGGTAATACAATTCAAATACATATCCATATATAGATCAATTTATATCCATGCTTATGCAGTATACATGTAATAATTATATATATATATATATATTTTATCCAACATATACAGTCTTTAAAGGCTTTACAAACTGGCTTATTCTAAAATTTTGCAATTATGTTTATTGTTAACCCTAAACTCTTAATAAACAAAATAGATTCGAATATTTTTTATTACTATTTTAAAGAGAACTATATTTTTTTCTAACAAATGAAAGTTTAAAAACGAAATATCTCAACTCAGCTAGCCTAGTTCAAGATTTGAACCTAATCCTGAAATTTCGGGTGAGGTTAGAACTCACTTGAGCTGAGCATAAAATATAATTGAGAGAAGGACTGAAGTTTTTATTTCACTCAGCTCTAATCTTTTGATCCAGAATTTACTCTTGAGGAGACGTATTCCTGATATTGTTTAAACTAGTGGTCTTAAACACACTCCAGGAAAATACTGATGCACATTATCAAATTTAACCCTCATCTTATTTAATCACATTACTAACAATAAAAAAGGGATACTATTTGTGGGATATGCAAAGTACTAAAACCAGACCTTAAAACTAATAGTTGGCAAAGATTTAATTTGTAGGGATGATAAAGTTATACTTGGGAAAATACATCAACATTATTTGGGAGGTATTGGTGAAACTCATCTCACAGTGCTTCATTCAAGATAACTCTCTACATTTCAAGCTTTTCAAACGGTGTATACCATCTTCTTTCTTAACCAATTAATTAATTAACCAAACGAGTTCAAGAGCTTTAAACATTTAGGTCACCGCAGGGAGCTTAGAAGTAAATTACTGATTAATGAACTTGTTAGTAATTGAAAAACTAAGATCACATTCTTGGAGACAATATTTTTACTCTAAATTTAATATTCGAGGGCAAATATATTTCATTCGCTACAACTTGGCCCTACTGTGGCCATTTAGAAGTTACTTGATGTTTTCTTTATTCATCTGCATAACAAATATTATGTTTTGGTAAATTTTAAAATTAATTACGGTTAATAAATAAATTCATGTAAATTTTACTATTTAAATTGAGTCAATTAGTAATTTAAAAATGTGAAATAAGATTTTGAAACTAATAAATATTTAATTTGTCATTACTTTTATAGTTATAGTATTGTGATCGTGAAGAATTTATAGCTCAATTTTTGATGTATTTCAAACTATGCATGTTTGTTCTTAGGGCTACAGATTTTGTTCAAACTTGATATTTAGTTGTTATATATTCCTACTTTAGAGTTTTTAACTCTGATTCTAGCCTTAAAATTGAGGTTAGCTAATTGATAAATGATTTTGAATGTTAATTAGTTTCTTGTAAGTGGCTCAAATATTTTATAATGAAGTGGGAGGGGATACGAGAAAAGGCCAGTGATTTATCACTTTTCATATCAAAACATTTTTTTGTTCAAAATAAATAAAATATTGCCCCAGTAGTCACGTTTAGTTAAATTTTCTTCACCTTTTGACATCAACAGCTGCTGTTTAATATATGTCAAGGATGTCCTGGAATTTAATGACTAATTTTTCTTTTCATTTAAAATGTTTATCATCTAATGTTACTATGATCGTGAAAGATATTCAACAACTGTTGATATCACCATGTTTAGAAAGTTAAGCTAAACGTTGATAATGGAGCATTTGTTTTGCAAAAAAAAAAGCGTTGCTATAAAAACTGCAAAAACCCATTTTCTTGCCTCTCCTACATCCTCACCTAAAGATGGAGTGTTTTACTGGATAAGTAATTATGTATAGCTAGTTAATCATTTTTTTAAATATATATATAATTTGAGGTCAGTTTACTGATGACTGAGTATTAAAATGTTGTTTAAAACCATTGAAGTTTATATGAAACATTGTGTAGGGTCCTACTCTTTTTTATTAGTTGAATTTCTGATGTCTAAATGTTAAATAAGTGTTAGAGATACCCTCTTATTCTAGAGCTTATCAAGTGGTAAAAATACTGGAACCCCCCATAATTAACATGAGCCATTTATTGTAGCTCTTATTTCCATACACAAGCATAATTAAATGATTTAGACAATTTTATACATCAATCATAATTAATCATTGGGAGAAATATTATAATGCGTCACTGATGTCAATGATTACCAGGCAGTCAAGAAAAAAATTTCAAGGATTCCACATTGATAATAGTTCTTATAGATTACAACGACAAATACAAATTATATCCATACATTCTTAACTTTTATTCTTTATGTCATTCTTCTGTCAAAAATGACAAAAACTCATCGTAGAGGTGGGTTAATATAATGCTGTATTTATATTAACTTTTTAACTGTCAGAAAATGGCAAACCACGTACCGACTGTACTCAGACACACAATACACACCTAGTGTATGTCATTGTTTACAAGTTGAAAGCTAAATAATTTAAGTTTTGAATAAATACAGAGTTAATAAATTAATGGCGGAAATATTTGGCGAGTAGAGGCTGGGTGTTACTTCCCATTTAATTAATTATTTTAGCACTTCATGTTACAACCCACTTGGGTTAAACGCCGTGTACTAATTACCTGATGGTTTTTGGGATTGGGAAAACTATATTTAGAGGAAATATACCTACATTTATCTGAAGGAAGAGGGGAAAAACATTTTGAAAAAATCAATCTCATCAGTAAACCAGACCGTGATTCGAACCTTGATCTACCTGTCATCGGCAATATAGTATATTGCAAGAGTATTTCCTGAAAATATGCAGGCCCCGACGCGGGTAATTAATTAATTATGGCTAATTCTGTTATCTGTTATTCATTGCCTCTCATGTCTCCAATTTTCCTCTTCCTTTAAGTCAGCTTCCACAATAATAACAACTGGAAATGCATCGATGGGCTCACAGACTAAGTGCTATCCACATAAAGTCTGGATTGTCATAAATGAGAGGTCAGGGCTCAAATCCCGGCATAGTTAACAGCAACTGTTTTTTACTAAGTGGTTTTCTACTATACCTCCACGAAAATGAGGGTGAATTTGATCTATTTTCTAGCTTTCTCATACCTACCCGGTGGGGGTGATTAAAACACTTAAATGCCGGACGGGTAACAGCAAGATGGGTGAAGAAATATTACCTTCTCCACCCCCGCCCACCACCCACAAAAAATTATAGCCTTTAATCAATATAGATCCTCTAAAGAGCTTATGATTCAATCCTTAAAAATCCACACTATGGTTTTCCCTCCATCATTTCCTCCCAAAATGTGTTTATAATCCTCTCTAAAACCACTTGAATGTTTAATTTACTAAAACAAGCCTATACTACAGTTTAGATATAAGCTTTGAGGTTAAAATATTTTGCTTTATGAAAGCCATTGATGGCGCTAAACCCTTCAAAAATACAACTTAAGAACCAATTTAATATAAACACTTTTTCTAAGGTTCATATATTCAACTGGACATAAGATTTTTTTTAAATCAATGTCTGAAAGCGTGAAGGTCTACGAAATAAATGAGTGGAATTGGCTCTCCATATTGTCAGCTTTATGATAGAGGGGATGAGAGGAGTATTGATACAGGGGGGTGTTCTTGGTGAGTTTGAACTGTTTGTTGAAGGGTTGAGCTTGGGCTCTGGTTCTTGGGGAGTTGTTCTGGTAGAAGCTTTTGGCAACGGAAGAGGGAGAATGGGTGGGTATAGAAGTAGGTTACAGGATATCGCACGATGTTTCTCTATTGTTTGTCTTGGAGACTTCCACAAAATACCACACTTGTTCATGGGCAAATTTTGTGGTAACGGTGTTTTAGTGGAAACAAAGAAAGGGGAGAGTGTGATATTTGAACCGCTTGACATCTAGCCGGAGTATGTGGAGTGTCGATGTAATTCCAGATTGTTGGATGGTTCTCTATAAACAATCGTAATTGACTCTTGTGTAATGTGGGAGATGAAATTTTACGTGTTTATTAGTAACAACACAGAATATACAATAAGTTTAAGGAGAATAATAATTAATAAAACTGTTGTGTTAAAGAATCATGAAATAGTTATTTGTTTCCTTATATTTAAAATGTTGTTTATTTATTTTATTTATTTGATATAATTAAAGAGCACTTTCTGAACCAAGTGATCATATCAACTCTAAAACTAAATTAAATCTAGAGCAGACACAACATCCGGCCTTCAGCTGTTAATTCATCACTGTTTTTAGGGGAAACACATATTCCACCAATGATAAATTTTTCGACCAGGCCAGGAATCAAACCCAAGACTCTTTCCTCTGTAAAAATACAGGCTACTGACTGAGCTAAAGTATTGTACTTTTCTAATAACATTACCTCACAGTTGGGATTGTTGGAGAAAATATATAATGAGCTTTGTGTTCTATTTTGTAGCAACAAAGAATGTTTCAAACCAAAGATTAATTATGTATAGCTCCCCATTGGAGTTGTAGTTCTTGCATCTTTGGTCATGCGATGTAACTCTTCAGGGTCACAATATACCATTCTAAAACGGCGACGAGGATGTTGAATTTTGATTATTGTGTGGCTACACTGTGGGTGGTTTCCATCCTCCCTCCACGCTAATATGAGCGTACGTGTTTTAAAATACCATTCTCCTCTCTAACTCTAAAACTAAACAGTTGAAAATCTTGATAACAATTATTGAAAAATATAGGACTACGCGAGAAAATAATTTTTGTACGAGATTTTTAAACGCAAGTGATTCTCTTTGATTGATTTTGATCAAACTTCAAATTAAATCTACCACATCTAGTTTTGAATCAGGGAGAAGACTTAATTTTAATAACGTTTGAATCCAAATCAAAATCTTTCAATTTATACAAATCCACATCATTGTTGATAATATTAGTATAGGATAGTATACTACATAATTTTTTTAAACAAATTAGATTTTGGAATTATTTCTACACCCCCTTAATTCAACACTCAATATGATTCAAGAGTGTATAGGCATATATTTTACTTGAATAGTCAATAAAAGTAAGGCTGGCCACTCATCAAATAGAGTGATAATAAAAGTTAACTAGACAATTCTTATTTCGCACTTATTAAGCATATACTGCGTATCAATTTTAAGTATCATCTAGAAGAACAGGACAAGATGAATCTTAAGGACAATCTCCATCTCTTGCTCCAGAGAGGTTGCAATTTTTCATAAAATAACCAGCCTAAGAAAGCTTGCTTCTGTTAAAATCTGGACTTTTTTAGACATGGTTGTTTGAGACCAAACAAACTAACTATTTAACTTTCTAAGGAAACGTGCTTATTAACTACACAGCAAAATATTTTAGTGATAATAACACACAGGAATTCCACCTCAACATTTATTCTAGGGCGTGTTGAAAGGTTGATAGAGAAGATAAATACACTCAATGTATATAGCACATAAAATCTGAACTTTATAGAAAGAGCCTTAAGTCAAAATATGATACAGTCGCATCTTTATGGAAATAACCTTATCTAAAATAATTTATATATTTATTTTCACCATCCGCTCGGTCTGTACTCTTATGTGCTAACTAAGTAATAGGTTAGGGATAAGGAAGGTTGAATAGGGAGTAAATATACCCAGATTTGCGTGGAGATATTGTGGAAAAATATTTAGGAAAAACCATCTTCAATACACCAACCAAGATCAACCCATATTCTCCCTGTCATCGGCAATCTAGTCTATTGAGATACTGATACCTTAAACCATGCAGCCACCTAAGTGGATAAAATATATTCTTTCACGTTTTATACATCTGTGATATTTGACACATTTAAACTAATCTAATACCTTAGGTCGGGGCTCGACCATTCTGATTATTGAACAATAAGTCCTGGAAATGCCAAAAACTATTCCATTGTTTTAGTGGAGTTTTCCCCTTTATCATAAATGGCTTTTTTTTTCGAGTTTATTAATTCTTTGTTTAGTCGAGTGAATAACTCACGTACCATCAAATACTCCAAATAAAAATTTATATCTATTTGTGTTTTGCAAAATGTATGTTAGGTTAGTGCTATTAATATTAACATCATTAATTTACTCAGTATAAATTCCACCCCAAATATTTAAACTCACATTATTCTGCTTTTAAAACAAATTTCATTGGTGTTTTTTATTTTTTAAACAATACCAATGCTTGTTTAATGCTTATGCTTGTACTACTACTCTTTATTCATGTATTTTATTTATTAGTCTTTTAATTTTCCTTAATTATGCTCACATATAAGGTATTTGCTTACTTTTTAGTGCTGGCCTGTTATTAGTCTTGCGACTATTGGCCAGCACTATAATAATATAATTTGAAATTATTATTAATGATCATGTCTACTTTCTTCCACCCCCGATATCTACTTCTTGTAAGGATGGCTTGGTAATCTAGGGGTGGTTATCAAGGGGTTAGCCAGTGCACATTTGGTTAGAGATTAGATAGAAAGCTTACTACCAGATTTAGGTAATTAGTTACATAAGAAGAACAGGCTATGTTTGAGGATTAAGTTGAATGTGGTGGTTGGAAGGTTAATGTCTGCGGTTGAGTCCCAATCTGCACCCATAAATTGGTCTACTCTGCGCACCCATGTAGTATTGCTATATCACCTAGCTACAGTAGCCCCATGGCTTCTTTGGTGCTGACTGACATCTTTGAAACGTTACCAGACCAAATTATGTATACCTACGCCAGACCAAATGATCTGTAAAAACATGTGTTTAGCAGCTGTCACTTCTGAGGGTCAAAATTTAGGTATATACCTAAATGTTGACTGTCAGAAGTCAGCTGTGAGCTGTCAGTCAGCACCAAAGAAGTCATGGAGCTACTGTACACGAGCTCATCATGAGGCTTCTAGGTTAGTTTCAAGTCACGTGTTGGTACCTACATCCTCCTTAAAACTGTGGCCCAATGCCTATGGTGTTACTGAGTATTCAGGCTACACTCACCTGACATTACCGTCAAGCTTCCGGTTTTCATTTAACATAGGAGAGTATACAAAATACGTTTAACTAGAAATAATGTTGAGAGCATTACATACAATTATTATTACTATATTACTGTTATTATTACTCTCTCAGGTTAGAAAACGTTCAAAGAAAACTTTTCACTGCGTGCTTTGATAAATTATTTACTAAATGGAACAGAATTTGAAACCTCCTAGGGCCCCAAACTCTCTCCTTACGTTGACTTTATTATGATGACCTTTTTGTTTTTAATATTTTCAATAGTAACGTTCTTGTAGATTTGCCCTTGATCATGTAGGTATTCATATCGCTTTTCGGGCCTCTTAATCCAAAATTATCTCATACGAGGTGATCCCTGTTGGCCATTGCATCCATAGTGCCAATTCCAGATTGGTTGAATTATGCTTTTATCATAAAAGTAAATCCAAATTCAGAGAGTTATATTTTATTGTGTACTTATTGTTACTGCTTTTTAAATAACTTATTTATGCTTCCTACTCTTTAGTCATTTTTATTATTGCTATTTTTTACTCTTATTATTGTTATTTCCTATTTTCTTCATGACCCACTTTGGTGGTTGAATGGTCTAAACTCAAAGGCTTCACTATCGCAATGGACTGATCTGCCGATGATGGCGAGAACACGGTTAAAAACGTGAACTGTGTCAGAGGGGTAGTTGTCAGAAAAGTTAAAGGAGTATGGGTGATCAGATTGAAAGTTTGGTGCTGATGTTTTAAGTACATTGGGGGGTAAGGTGGATTTGATTCCTGACAGTCACGCGATGGAACTATAGCTAATCACTCGTGAAGTTCTATTGTGGCCAAGTAAGGCGTGGTGACACTAACAGATAAACTGATTGCTGTGGAAAATGCATTTAGTATTAATATTAATACACAGTAGACCATTTATATTGGGGTGTTTTTATTTACAAGGACTGTTTCACCTAATTTTATAAAAATAACCACACAACGCAAGAAAATATTATTGGTAAAATTTAATAAATTGATACAATTAAAATGTAGTTTTAACAAGTATTGATGTGTCACTAAACTATATTATTACTACTACTATTATATTCAATATATTCAAGTACAATGGAACCCACATAGGTGGGTGCATAGTCTAAGGCGTCACTCTTGCAATTGACTAAACTACCGATTAAGGAGAGATCGTGGTTTGATCCTGGTCTGATGCACCGAGGATGATTTTCCTAAATGGTTTCCCACTCTCTTCCCACTCAAATGTGGGTATACTTTATCTAACTTCAGCCTCACTCATCCCTAACACATTTACGTAATTATTAACATAGTTTGGTAAAATTATGTGTCCGACTGAAACAATGCTGAATGCAGTGCACAAAAATGTTGATATATTTTTAAAAAATGTTGCAGGAAGACTATATAGGACTATAAAAAATTAATCATAAACTTTAATTAAAGAAAACAATGAACAACAGGCTTAAACATGCTATAAAATTTATATTTGATATGGAAGTACATATAATAAACTATTTACACAACTTTAAACCATGTTATTGTTCAACGTTATTTCAAGTGGAAAATTTAATTATCTAGGTTAAGTGATACGCACATAGATCTAATAAGACACAAACTTAGAGCATAGATACTAAGTTTATTCAAATTACAGCAATATTTGGCATACGTTAGTTTCAAAATAGTATACCATGCATTAATTGAAAGACGCATTAGTTATTAGATAACTTCCTGGGGTAAAAACGAAAATTTATATTTACAACATATTAGAAAAACTCAAAATAAATTCTGAAATAAAAAAATGAAAAGAATAATCCAAACAACCACACGAATAAAAATTGGAAATTATGGTCAATAAAAAATATATTGCAAATAAAAAGTATATACAATAGCAAAATTACACTTTATTATGATTATTTAAATAATTATAAAATAAGATCATAATATGCATGTAGCACAAGAAAAACAAGCAATTGAAAATAGCATTTTTATTATAACTATGGGGCAAACAACATAATATCAGAGTAATAATACCAACTCTTTTTAATGTTTTTAAATAATGTTCATATATATTTGGTATAAATGATAAAATTAAAATAAATCTTATTTGTTATTATTTTATTCACCTCTCCTTATTTGAGTTTTATTCTTCTATGAATATATGTTTCGGTGTTACATGCTACACTATCTTCAGGTCTTTTATGATGAAGATGATTTTAATACATACTTATCGGAATGTTAGTGAAATTTTGAATTGACATAGTCATGACACAGTAGTACTTCAAAATTTCAAAAACCTTTCGATTATATGTATTAAAATAAATCGTTATCATAAATAAGACCTAAAGATTTTGTACCGTATAACACCACAACATGTCTTCATAGAAGATTAAAGCTCAAATAAGCAAAGAGGAATAAAAGAATAACAAAGGAACAAAGAATATTTAATTTGATCAACTATTTAATATGTTACCAGATGCAATTTAAGGAATAGAAAAAAGTATCAGTGCTAAATAAAGAAATAATAAAATGGTTAGCTGACTCAAAGATTTGATTTAAATTATAAATTCATTTCTTAAAATCTTTTAAACTATGATGGGGCTATTAAATAGTTTAAGACTTGTTATATTAATGTTCTCATAATAAAATTTGTTGTAGACTTAATCTAAGCCATATTATATATTTCATTTAAGTTTACTTCTAAAATAGAGATTTTAAATTTAATATTATTTTATTATAATACTCTATTACACATTTTAAATATACATAAAATAGAAATGTTTGCCACCAGCTGACGAGCACTAAATGTTTATCTGAAATATGTACAGTACCTAGTATTTATTAAATAATAATATATTCCTAGTAAATAAATCACAAATAAACTTATATTACTACAAATACTAATAATCGAAATAATATTCCTACAGTTGGTATTATCAGGGAATATGATTACTTATAACATACAAACTTCCAGACCACATAAAAAACCATGAAATATTTAGTGTATGTTACAATACATGTAGGCCTACAGAGAAAGCATACTCACATAAAAATATGATTTTGTTTCAGCCATCAATATTATTAAGATTCTTAAGCTTTGTTGAATATTAGCAGTGGACTTTTCATCTCTTTGTTAGCCTTTAAAATGTAGCATCCTAACATCCCCTCCCTCTCTATCGTTTACAAACTTCGACCAATATCATGTAACATTCTACATACAATACTATTCATAATATATAAGGGAGAATTAGGTGGGGTTAGGAGGTTTATAGTTCCTCTTCAGCTAAGCTTTGCATGCAAACAGGTATTTCCCCTTCACCGGGCTTCTTCCCATATCCCACACCACTTTATACCCTTCCCCCAACAAAATAGTACCGTCATAACGTATTCCGGTCGAGTAAACTACCTCTTCTGCACTTCAAGCCTTCACCCTCTGGCGTATTTGCTGGGGGTATATTATGTCTGCCGAATATTGGAAGTTATAAAATATTGAAGGGGATCAATTGTATGCTTCCAATCTCCATTCCCGGAGGTTGTAAATGTTCTCAAGTGAAAGGATTTTGCCCCTCGTATGTGTGAATTCACACTATAAATACTTTAATATCTATCACAACTTAATTATTAATACAAAGTGATTTAAAGTGAAATTTTTGAAGCCCTATACTTAAATGTATACCTCACAAACTTATCCAAATCTCCTGGAGTTTAGTATTCTTCCCGCTCATCCTTAGTCAAATAGTCGTTACTGATGTTTTAATGGATATCTGTTTCTAAAATGATGTGGGAGATTTGAGGGAAGGGGGGCTTTGCACCTACCAGATATAACTGAATTTTCTAATATATATATATTAAAAAATTCTTCATAAGGTTGTCAGAGAATGGTTGTGATAGAAAATTACGAGATATCAGTAGGCCTAAGACTATTTCCGAATGTTTAGTTAACTATCGAGTAATGTGTCAATATTTACTCTGATACTTCTATATTTTTATTCAAGACAATCTTTTGTCCACGACCTCCCTCGCATTAAACAATACAAAAAAAATTCAACAACTTCAAACGCTATAAACGTATGACACTTCAAGAGCAGTGCTTTATATGCATACGAAGATTCAAGAGATACACGACCTGACCCCATCCCCTCACCTTCTACATCACAACTCATATCACGAGAAAACTTATGTACCCGCAATACCAGCCGCAACGAATGTTCACTGCTTACAAGAGGTTTATTCTACACTACTTTGCTTGCTGTGAGCTAGCACGATGGTATATAGCTTACCTTGGTTATCTTAAACATAAGGAATTTAACAGAATAATTCACATCTCGATCCAATGAGTAATTTTTGAGTTTACTGGAAACAAACAACTAGATTTTAAAAATGTATTACTATGTATTATTATCGTTTATACTATCCAGAAATAAAATAAAACACCACACAAATTTGAATGCGCAGAAAAATTGGTATCTGGTGTACCCATTCTTCCCACTGGGAATCTATAATTAACCTTTTTATTTTATAGTAGAGGTATTGAAATGTATTACAAGGAAAATTAGTGAAATCTTAAAATATATAAATCCATTATTGTTCAAAATTTGTCACAAAATATAAAAAGTAGGCTGACTAAAACACAGTATTAAAATACAGATTATAAGCTAGTGTTAAAAGATGAAATTTATTTTGAAGATTAATATATAACTTCTCTATACACAACTACACTCTATTTCTACTCTCGATTATTGGTGGTTGTTAGAAAACACAAGTAACATAGCACAAATGATATGTTTTTGAATAATTAGAACAAAATGAAGGTTATATAGAACTGTAACAGTTCATACTAGAAAAAATGCATAGTTAATTTTCAATGTTTTTGGCCTATTCCAATTCACTAATTTTATTCCACAATATTAAATTTTAAATTTCAGGATTTTTCTAGAGAATATTATCTTAAGATCCATCGGAATACTAAATTGTATATTTATAGAATGCTTAGGAGTTTTCTAAAAATTCCTGTGGCCAAACAAATATTAAAACTAAGCGAATTATGATGTTTAATGCCCGAATATACCTTTTATTTAATCTCCAATTGCATAACTTGCGCGAAAGAATAAGTACTAGTTTGATTTCTGTTTTTAAACCACATTTCAGCAAGCTTGAACCAATTTTAAAGACTAAATATATCAAATATATTAGCGTTATGTAATAAATACCAGGCGTCTTAAATTAACTCTTAGAATACCACGTACATACAACGCTATTGCATAATAGATCTGCAACTAAACTTAGAGGAACCGTAGTCTCCATACTGAGTTCTAAAAGGATACTTTCCCAGAAATGTAGGGGCTGGTTCATTCTGAACGCTAAACTATTCTATTCTATCTTAAAGTTTTGTCATTTTGGTTGCCAAGCTGAGCCATGGTTCCTCTTTTCCTTCCTGAACTCACTGTGGCCTATTTTCGGGGTTGATCCAGTGAAGTGAAGTTTTGGCCTTCTCCAAAATGTCTTGTTTGAGCTCAGATGATCGTACTTAGGTATGGCAGCTGCTGCTATTAGCAGCTCTATAGGAATATGAATAAAATGTATGATGTGGAGGTGTGACTTGTCCAAATAACGGTTCTATTTTAATATAAAAACAACTTATTATTATTATTATTATACTCTAAAGCCACATGGCTGACTCAATCACTGACATTAATGTTTACCCTCTTCCAGGTGAGATATAAAATTGAAATTTGGAAAACTTTTAGCTTCTAGTCTGTAACCCACGGAAAATTGCAAAAATATTTAAAAAATAATTTATAGCTCCCAAAAACAATTCAAAATGGTGGAGCAACTTTAAAGTCAGTGTGGACCTTTCTTTGGAGGTATCTTGTGTCTAAACGGTAAGACCTATCAAAAAACGGCTCTGGAATTACATTGGTTTACATCCACTTGCAAAGAAAACACACTATGGGTTGGGGGCTGAGCCCCCAAATAGAAAACCATGTATGATGCACAAAACATAAATATATTCTTACTTAAATAATCGTGAAACAAGCTGAAAACAAAATGTGAACATTTATTAAGTTATTTCCAACAAGTCAACATTGCTTCTGTTCAACACTTAGCCAAAACTGCCTTTTGCGCATGTGCAACTTAATATGGATCAACATGGTGGATAGAAAAATTACCCGGCCAGTAGGTCTAATTGGAAAAAACATAGCATGGTGCAGCAAGGATTAGCATAACTTAACTTAGGTCTCTGTGTGAACCAACACAGTTAAACAAATTTAAGCCGACAGAAAACCAGTCTTAACTTACCTTAGCTCAACTTTCAGCGTGAGCCGGCCTTAAGGTGTATGGATGAATACCCTTGCACAGTCTCTACATAGTTTGCTTCAGGATTTCGTATTTACGGCCCAGCGAGCTAAATACAATTTACTTTCGTAATTGTTGAGGTGTGAAGCGTAAGCACGTAGCTTTTTGAAGTGAAAGTGTAAATACTATGGATGTATGATAAAGCAAATATTCATATGGAGTTATTAATATTGTTTTGATAAAATAATTACGGAATCAAAATGTGTTGTTGATTGTAGCTTTGACTAAGGAAATATAATGATAGATAAAGCATTTTTTTTTAAAATTGATTTGGGTTTATTACACTATTTAATGAGTTAGAATAATATTTCTTTGTAGTAAAAAAATTTTTTACAAATATTTTCATAAATATTGTTTTAGTATCTACTATGACATGACTGAATAGTATTCATTAATTTAACAAGAGTGATGCTTTTGAGTGAAGCTGGTGCTTTTCAAAGATATAACATTTATTTTAGCATAAATTAATTTGTCTGTCATA
>CABFOW010007200.1:0-25750 GCA_902141385.1 Timema californicum | reverse complement strand
GCCGCCAGCTTAGAAGTCTGACACCTTACCCCTAGACCACCAGGTCACCCCTATTTTGTTATTAAATGAATGATTTTTAAATAGGAACTAATGAGTATGAAAATGCACATACAATTTTAACGTTATTTTATCATCAACAAATTAAGATTAGATAATTTACCTTTAAATCTTTTAAATATCTTGTTGGCTATCTTGCATACAAAGTAGTTTTAAGAATGTATATAAATATGCTTGCACTATTGAAGTGTATTAGAGTATGATTTGTGTCCATCCTTATGTAAATAGACAATTTTTACTTTATTTCGACACACTGAAGAGAGAAGTACTTTTGTAAAAAAAAAGTCCAAATTTTGATAGCTATCAACTGACCAATATTGTGAAACTATGCTTCCTTCAGCACATAGGCTCCTTGAGGAATATTACATCTACCAGCAGGACAACGCCTCATGCCACCAGTGTAAGGCAAGGACATGGTTTGATACCCTGGCTACCACATAGTTCAGGCCTTAACCCAATTGAAAATCTATGGAACACCATGGCATATCGATTGACAAGGCAGAAGCCCAAAAACGGAGCAGATCTGAGACTGGCAGTCCAATGCCTATGGTAAAAAGTGACGCGTGAGGAATCTAGGAAGCTGATCCACCCCATGTCTGACAGGATCAAAGCATGTTACAAGGCTAGAGAGGGTCCTATTGACTATTAACCATGGGAATGTAAACCATTTAATTTTAATTTTCTGAGTACTATTGATTACTAAACATTATAATACAACCCAAACTATTTTTTGTAATATTCTGAGTAAATAAAAATATTCAAATGTGGATTGTGTTTCTAATGGGTGGTCTTAAACTTTTTTTCCGACACTGTATAAATAAATGCATAACATTGCTAACTTTTATCACAAGCCATATAAATATCGACCAGGATCGAACCACGATCTTCCCAGACTTATCTATTGTGATAGAAGCGGGTCTGAGCTATAGTTTAAATCACTAGAGGTGGGACAATATCAAGTTTGAATGAAATCCATCAATCCAATACAGCAAATGGTAAAACTCACTTTGATTTTGGATGCACATAATTATATCGTAAAGACAATCATAATTTAAAGGTTAACATTTTTCACGATTACACTAATGTATCTATAAAAGAAAGTCAAATTTGGCGGAGATATTGTATAATATTGCTTATTAGTATATGTTTGTTTTGTGGTCTTTTAAAAGGTGACTAAAACAGGCACACAGTAGTCTTTGTGCGAGTTGTGAGGTAACTGAGTAGGATCTACCAGAGGTAAGTAACTTGAGTGGGAGCTATGAAAGGTAACGAAGTGGGAACTAAAGCTCATTTAAGGAGGTAAGTTAAAGCCTTAAGGTTTCTTATTACAAACATCGGCTGACAGTATTATCATAATCACACTTTATATTGATAGTTTAGTATTACAAAGCAAATAAAAACTATCAGCCAATGTTTGGTATAGTAAGCCGTGAGCTAGGTGTCAGTCAGCTACATTCCTATCATAGACAAGCACTGCGAGGCCAGGAAGTGTTCAAGGCCGTTGTGACCTACTTTCAGGTTCCAAACTCTCTTACACTAGTGCGTTCGCTTCATTCCACACTATCGGGTCTCATGATTACGTGGAAAGATGAGCAAGTATACCGGATCACCTCGTCAGGGGTTAGAGTTCTTTATGCAAATCTTTCACTAGTTGGAAGTTTGGAAATTACCTGACTGGTCCAGGATTTTGAGAGAAAGGAAACAATGTTTACCAGTCATATGATGTGCAATGCTATACCCAAAAACTATGTGTTTTTCCAAATGTGTAAGACCTCTAAAATATGTGGGATATGATTTGTTATGACCCGATTATCTAAAATACTTGTTGGAATATTAGGCCCACAGAAAATTACTAAAGCAGTAGCCTATTTTCGCGCACCCCTGAAGGAGTTGTGGCCTAACTAACGCACCTATATACACACACACACACACACACCTTCTGGCCACTATAGAAGGTCGTTCGTTCTAAATGTTAATGATAAGCAAAGCAGTGACCTTAATGCTTAAGTTATATAAAAGTACTAATATGTTTTAATTTGTTTGTATCAGATTTACTAATACTATCATATAAAATATTTCATGGGTAATAAAGCTCGATGATACGACGCGCAGGCTTATTCCAGTTTGGGTAAATCACTTGAACACAAAACATCTCCATTCTGACATGAATTAACTTAAGCATTTACGTGTTGCGTTTTCTTTGCTAAATAGCACGACTCGGACAATTTTATCGAGTCTCATGCTTGGACTTCAGGCAGCAATGAAGATGCTGAGTGGCTAAACGGGGAAAACGTGGAGAAGTCTATAGAAGTGAGCCAAAGTGTGAGGGACCTTGTCCTCCCAAATAGAAACATAATTGAAAGTGTTGAGACGTGGGTTCAAGGACCTTGGTCATAGGATTAAATGGTTTTCAGGATGTTATTTTTTTTAAATTTAATATTCATGTCTTCACTAATAGTACGTTTTTTATAACTTCAATTAAATGTTAGTTAAAATTTTAATCTTTCATAATGTTATAACTTGTTTTGATGCTACCTGTTCAATAAATAATTTAAATACATTGTATTCCAGTGTTAATTGTCAATTATTGCGTAAGATTAATTTACACCTCTATTTTAATAATTACTAGCAATTTATGAATTTTAAACGTTTTTTTAGCACCGCTCACTATCTGTTCAGGCTAAAATTGCATGAAAAAAAGAACGGTTACTCCCGTGAACAAATAAAAAAAATCGACAAATCTTATGTAATCAAGAGGTTGCTTATTTTTACTTTTAAAGGGGGGAGGGGGTAAAAATGGCCAAAAATGTGCTTACGTAATACTTGACTCCCCCTTTTCCGGGAACGTATCTTCCCCGATTGTACTAACAGGGGAGGAATATGTAAAGACACACCTGTAGGAAGTGTATCCGTATTTTCGTGTTGCGAGGACGGGAAACCTTTTGGTCAAAAAACCTTCCCACTACATCCATCCAGAATTCGAGTCTCGACCTCTGCAAACTAAACAAGACGACATTGACGTTTAGTCCGCGTGCCCACCAATGTGATCAACATAATTTAGATTTATTGTGTTCATCCTGTCGCGGAGTAAATTCAAGTTTTGGCGATAGACCTCTAAGTTTTGATGTCGGTAGGGAAGGTTTGTCCACTTTAAAGATAAACACTAATGTATAGTCAATTGTTAAGCAAAATTATGCATTACTCGTGTGACTATTACATTATATTTAAATGAAAAATCCCAATCGGGACGCGGATATCGAACCTATATATTTTGGATAAGAGCCAATGCTTAGCATGAAGAGATTCTCCAGCCTAACAGTTTTAGCGTCGACATTTACAATACATGTCCAGATATATTTTGAATTGTAATAGTGGGGAATGCCAGGCCTCCACCGTGGTTCGGATTCCACGTTAAACCGTAGGTCCTCCATTTTATCTCACAATCACCCTACCATTACACATTAGAGTAAGTGCGTATATTCCGAACGGGTAGTAAGACGCGGTGCTAATAATAATAATTGTAATAGTGGTAGGCACCAATAATTCAATGGTTACGAACTGTACACAATATGGTTCAAATTATAAATACCGGTAGTATGGAGAATAGAGTTCTAGGTATAATAATCTCCTTCCTCATTATTAAAACACGAGCTGTTTTATTTCAAAGTTATAATACTATACAGTACTCACCATATTGTCAAGTTAATTAAGCTGGGCCTCCTTCAGTGAGCGAGCCACGAGTGCCTGACCTTGGTTAAGAGACAATTCAGGTTAACTCAGCCCAACCCCCGTGGCCAAGTTCAAGGTGTGATTGAAGCGATCTCATGGCTTTTCATGGCCAAAAAATGAACTAAAATAAGTATCTTGCGACACCACGTGTTTATTCTGAGCTCTTTGCCAGACTGAGTAGAGTATTTAAGATTGCAAAGGGGCAGTTTTAAAATGTAGGCTCACAATAATGCACATTTTATAACAACACATGTTCCCAAATAAAACTCAATTTATAGATTTAAAAAAAAGTTTTCCCGACTCATATAAAGTTATTCAGGGCTCAATTAAAAGACTTCAGTCCATTTACCATAGGAAGGGCCATAGAAAATATTATTATTATTAGCACCGCGTCTTACTACCCGTTCGGGTTATACGCAGATAGAAAATATAAACGTATACTTTTTGCATCCAACATTAATAACATTTTACTATATTATAGTATTATTTTATTGATATTAATTATATATATATAAAGTGACAGCTTAAGTTTACATGACATAACGTATGGATAAGTTAAAGTTAATATATATTCAGGGCTAGCTCTCTTATGTGGCGTTCATATGAAAAAATAGTAATGTCTTATTTGTTGGTTCTCTCAAAGTAATAACCAGATCATGTTTAAAGCTGAGTAGGTATAAAATAGTATTGTTACCGTTTCACAACGTTGATCAGCAAACCTCATTCATGATAGTCAAATGAGTCATGATCAACAGTTCATTAAAATTTCTTCATACCCATAATCACCATCACTAATTTGTTATGAGAATATAATTATATTAAGATTGTACCAACCACTTTTAAATTGATAATAATCTACTATATATTATTAGGTGTTCTGTCTTATGACAGGTCCATTACTTTTTGTCAGTGAACTTACATAGACGACCACTATGGATCATTGGGGATTTTCCAAAATATTGTATTTTAATACTAACTAATAACGTTTGGACATAGATACTATTGAAGTTTAGCAACCAACATTGAAACTTCCATAAAATTTTTAGAATTAATTATATATTTAAATACAAATATTAAGGAGGGCCTCAAACAGGGTTTGTTAAACTATTGAGTAAACCAATAATCCAAACAAAACACTAATAACACACTAACACACTAATTTACAACAGCAAAATATGATATTTATGAAAATACAGACACTCATCCTTGAATAATAAAGACAAAGATGTGTAAGCATTTTCTAGCAGAATGACAATGCACTTGATATAATATAAGTTACGTGATTGTAAGATATATATATAAAAAGGCTTTTAGTACTTTAAGGAACCAATATCTTTTGCACGTTAAAAAATAATAATCGGAAAATCAGATTCTTTGTTATTGTTACTAAAACTACTACTCAATTATCTGCCAGTTAAGAGAACATCTGAAATTCATGTTGAATACAATATCAATTAGATTATTAAATGGAATAAAATAGTCATTATCTTACTCTACACATTTTTTTATATTATTATAATATTGAATTTTTATGATAATGAGTTTCACAAAAAAAAGCAATAAGTTGTATATAGAATCTGTGTGACACTTTTGAGGGAAAAAAGTTTTATCATAAGAGGGTCACATCAAATTGTATTTTAATGTGTTAAATTTAAAAAAAGTATGTTTATGGCTTATGATTAAGATAAAGTATATGAACTTACTTTATTGTTTCAACAATTTCAAGAGCCCCATCATGTTTATCCTGAAACAGAAAATACACCTCTTTATATTTTATAGATTGCACTTGTTAAAATTGTGCTAGACCTTTATTTTTGTTCAGTGACAAATTACCTTAAGTAATATCAAGCTTACATTTAAATCTCAAGGAGCCGTTTCGGTGGCTACAAGGTCTAAGGCGCTACTCTCGCAATAGACTAAACTGTCAACGATGAGATCAAGGTTCGAATCTCGGTCGAATGTAGACCTACTGAGGGTGGTCTTGCCACTCTACTTCCACGCAAATGCGGGTACTTTTGATAGATGTAACCTTCCATATCCCTAAAACCATTAGCGTAATAGGTACACAAGGTAATATATAATAAGACGCGGGGCTCGAAAGAAAAGTTTTAAAGGTTGAAATTACAATCCACAAAGTGTTTAGTGTCAGATTTACAGCTCAGTCCAAGATGAGCGGAACTCCCCATCCACATTTTTCACAGCATAAGAACTTAAATTAGATGTTGGCTAGTTAGGTTGTAGAATAACTTCTGACGTTTCGTGTGACGTACCAACAAAACAAGTGGTGTTGATATAGTTCCTACATCGCATCTTAAAACCATTTCGGACTATTTGCTACGGTGTTTACACAAATGGAATGTGAGGAAGATGGGAGAGAGAGAGAGAGAGAAACAATTTAGGAAGAGCCCTACCGGGATTCGAACCCCGACTTTCCTGTCGCGGACAACGATAGGAGCCTGTATTTGACTTGTTCCAACTCACGCAATACATCATTTGTCAGTGTCTACCTAACCTAATTGGACAAGTGCCCTTTTTCCAATAACCCGTCGTACCCAACACTAGAGAAGTGAACCAAACAGAGAGGAAGAGGAGGGGAAGGGGGCTTGGCACTCAAGGTCAGTCACCTCAAGCCTGAATCACATGTTTAACACCAACATGGTTGGGTTGGGGCCTAGACTTTCAGCACAAACGCTAGCCTACGATATTACTCCGAAGTGTTACAGTTGCGAAATGGATTAGTTTACTGATAAAGGGCAGTTAGAGTTGATATAAAGCCAAATCAGAAGATAAATACTGTAAGAGCTGGACCTGAGGTAGGGACAGTGAACTAACTACAAGTATAGATAGTCCGTCAATGGCCAACAAGTTATCCTTGACCTGTACTGATGAGTACGCTGACAAAAATGTCAGTATCACCTTTGGTTTCCTCAATGGCTATTTACAATATAGACAATGCCTAATTTTCTGTTTCATGGTCAAATTCCCCGACTATTCCAGGGTTTCCCTGTCTGTAAAAACTTTTATCGCCCCAGAATATTAGCTAATCTCATTTTAACAACCTGAATGTTCCGATTACTCATTCAACCCTAATAGAATCATATGCAGCTACAATAAGTACACACCTATTGTATTCCCTTTCAAACCACACTCCTTCAGCACCCATTCATCAATCACCCTATAGGCCTAGTCAGATTCTGGTAGGAAGAACTGTTTAGAAATACAAACATAGTTTTTGGTGGTCAACTTTGTTACATTTTACTATATTATAAATATCAACTTTTATGTAGGCCTATTGATCATATCTATCAAAAGTGGAAGCTGCAGATCACATTAATTGACATATAAATAGACTTACATTGAAATTGTTTTAGTAACTTTTGTAGAAGTCAAATAATGTTCTACCAAAATCCTAAACACACAATTGAGATGTCTACACTAGAAAAACCAAATGTCTTGTGTGTGTGTGTGTGTCAAACAATAAATGAAAATGCGTAAGCCTATAGGTGTTTTGAAAAGAATCTGCATTGTATATAGAAGCCCTAACTTATATTTATTTGAAATTGAGTAAGTACTGCTAACTTGTAATTAGGGGCATACAAAATTCACATTTATAATAGGTAATGCACATTTTTTAGGCAAATTCTGTTTTCACGTAAATAACACAAATTTAAGTTTTTTAATAAAACATTTTCTTTGTAATTGGGACAATACCACGTCATAGAATACAATGTGGTAGCACCGGCGATAGCGCTCCAAGAAAGGACATTTATGTAGTCTATATGAACTTTGCTACAGGCAATCATGTTTGGCCAAATTATATCTTCTTTATATTTACTCCCCTCTCCTTATTTAATAGAAGTTTAGTCATCTATGACAATATGTTTTGGTGTTGGCTTTATTATTGTTTGGTCTACACATAATGATAGATTATTTTGATAAATTGCTATTTGTCAAACTCAAAGATAATGAAATATCAAGTTTGGCATTACTCAGCATGACATATTTTGTGCATAGCCCATTTATATTTGATTCTCTGAATATGTTGATTAAACACACAATATGAATGAAAAATGTAGAGTTTTACTTTTTTTTGTATGAATACTAATTTGACTTATATTTATGTAAACAATAATATCGGTTTCAGCATATAATATAATTTTAGAGAAAAATAACACTTTTTCCTTAAAAATGAAATCACCTTTTGCATGTTTATACTTAGCCTATAATATGTAGTTTGTACTTGAAATAGATGTTAAGTTTTTTAAATGGCCTGTATATAATCATGACCTATAGCCTACATAGAATAATACTACTATATTGTTTTTAATACTGGGTTATATTAACACGATCTTAGGCTTGTTGCTGGGATTGGTGTTGCGACTTCCCAAGGTTAATTTTGTGTACTCATATAACCTTGTACAATTTAGCAAGTGCATGATAAATAGCCCAAAGATATCATTTTAAAAGTAGGAGTTAACATATTCAGACATGGAGCCTATTGTCAAAGATAATTCAGCTAAGACTATTTTTTAAAATATTTTCTGTGCATCGGGTCTCATCACCCATTCAGGTTATTCACACTATGTTAGCCATTATTATAATAAGGTATGGTTTAGTATCAACTATGGTAAAAGGCCTACCCTCCCTTCACGTATCTGTTGTTTAAATTCCACTTTCATGCCTACCCTATTAGTGTAAATTAATATAATTTGTTTTAGGCCTAAGTTTTGTGTTCCAATTTAATCTCTTAGCGGCTTAACACTTCGGCGGTGTGTGATTAATTTTTTAACCAGAGCTATTAGGCCCAAAATGTCATCATTTAGCATACTAAATTCAACCTACTTGCTTTAGTTGTTCACTGGAATGGCCATTAGTCAAAATATGAACCTCTATGTAGTTACATGATTTGCCAACAGAGAGTATCAGGTATTGTGGTCAAATATTCAACCCATTGCTCAGCGTGTTGATCATATAAATATAAATTTTTATTATTTATAAATTAAAAATTGCTGAAGTTGTTTTTTGCTACACTCATATGAGTAATTGGGTATTGATTGTGTATAATAAACACCAATTATGGCCAAATAAATTGTAATGTTTACATTTCATTCTCATACTGGTTGCCTAACCTCATTTTCACAATTTTTTGTGGGATTTTATTTACTAAATATCTGAAGAGATATTTTACAAAAAGAA
This sequence comes from Timema californicum, assembly GCA_902141385.1. Classification (NCBI taxonomy): domain Eukaryota; kingdom Metazoa; phylum Arthropoda; class Insecta; order Phasmatodea; family Timematidae; genus Timema; species Timema californicum. The sequence goes on along the minus strand of CABFOW010007200.1, from coordinate 16,768 downwards.
AAGGGATTTGTGGATTATAGTAAATATGGTTTCCGAGAACTGGATTGTTTTGGCAGACTTGTTATAAACAAAACAATGTGGCTGCTAAACTTTATTTTTAGGTGAAGTGTGGTAGTAAATCACAAGTTATATCACGATGGAGTATTGTGAGCGGTTTTTAGGGAATGCTGTATTTGCCGTACTTTACTAACTTTAAATTAGCACTTTTATTAAATAAAATTGAAAGTTCATAAAAATACAATATGAAAATTGTATTTTTATAAAATATATATGTAGATTTTTATAACCATATTTATAAAATAGATTGTTTTTTCTAAGGTTTGTGTGTGTTTCTTTGGTATAAGTTCACAGAAAGAGTCTAATTTTTTCACTTTCTAGTTATTATTTTTTAGATTTTATCATCTGGATATTGCTAGTTATCTAAAGGAATGTAGCCCTACTGAATAGCAGGCCACTGATTCAGACTAGAAAACTATGTATAAATAATATTCACTACTTTAATTATTTTTTACAATTAATTTTATCATTGTTTAAATTTAGTTAATTAATGAGTTGTGTGAAACATAGTGAAAAAAGCTTATTCTAATTTATTTATGGTTAAACTACCCAATCACCAAAGTGAATGTAGACCTATGTGGTTAAATAATTTCCTTTATCAAGAGGCCCACACTGATTTGTGTTGGTAAGTTAGGACTTCTTACCAAAAGCAGTGTATATTATCAATAAGGGCCTAGGCTACTAAAAAAGTACAAAGTATAATTCAAGTGCAAATGAAAATAAGAAAATATTTGAAGAAAACCTGGCTCACTTAAATTTCACACCTTCGTTTGCTTGTTTTGTTCATAAATTGATCAAGTAGGATATAAGCTAAGATTAAATCTCAAAGGGTTTGTTATTCAAATACTATTAATTTTATACTATAAAAATGAGTTACTTTAACTGCAGTTTGGAATGAATATCTAACTTACTATCTATTAACTCAAAATTCAAGAGCGAAGATAACCAAACTAAAAAAATTCTATTTGAGAGTAAATATTATATTTTAGGGCCTAGTACATTTACGTAACTCTACCACTGTTTATTGACCTATGACTGCACAAGCAGTTGTATATTATGGAATGACCTACTTAAACGGAAGTATCAATGGTTCAGCCAAGGTCTCATTGTTTCGTTTATTTTTAGCCAGATATTCCATTAGTTAAAAAAAATCATATTTCTTACTCGATAATACAAAACAAAAATATCCGAATAATATTATCTTAGTAAAATAGAGTTTCATTCCTATTACACACTCGCCAATTATGTCACTAAGAAATGATTGTTTAGCCTTAGCCAAGCAAGTTTCTCATCTAACACACACTTTCATTATAAAAATAACATTAAGTCGAGATTATCACAATATAAAAATATTCAAACACAACACGATCCTTGTCTTAAATCTTATAAATGTCTGTAACTATATTATAATGTTTAATATAGATACTAAATACTTTCAAATACAACATAAATAAACTGCGATGCATTATGCTATAAGAAGATACTTACAGAGCCAGTGCCTGAAGTTAGCGGCCAATGATAGACTACAGGTTCTGCTCCCGCTGGACTATGAAGGCGCAATTCTTGAGCCATTTTAACAGATTTAAAAGAAATGTTCACACACGAACCATCACACAACACATCAAACTTTAATAATCTACACAATTTTCACAGAATCATTGTAAACAGTGCACTACAAACACTTTCAGTCGCTCCTAACGCCATGATGGAACCTTCAGAACATGGCCGCAAGATAGATGTACGCAAGCGCTCAACACTCATACGTGTCATTGGTTGCCTTAGTCCACTTAGGTAATTCATTGGTTCATGAATCACAATGACTTGCTGTTGGACAGTCACACTTACCGGGAAAATTTAAGAGCACCAGTCGGCACTCACTCTCCCTGATCCGGTTCAAAGGGGAAAAACCCACTTTTATTGCCATTGAAGCTGAAATAGGTTTTATTTTTTCCTTTGGTTTATTTACGTACTTATTAGAAGTTTTATTATTTTGTGTGAGTGTGTTTATATCATATAACTTTTTATGCTCAAAAAGACCCCCTATCTCAAATTCCTCATTATACAAATATATTTTATACCAAAGATAATCAAGTTTTTCTTACATATTCCAATTTAGAGAAAAAGGCAAATATATTTTGTCAATCAAATCCTTAAAAGCCTAGAAACTCACTTAAAAATATATTGAATGCAGTACTTTGTGTGATTTTTAATGTATTTCTCTCTACCACATGTGTCACAATAACATAGATTATACCTAATTTAAATCATTACGATGATTATTAATAGCCCGCTTTGGTGGCCGTGTGGTATATATTGGCAAAATATCCATGGTACCAGCCAAGAATCGAACCTGGGACCTCTAGGTTCATAGCCAGAGGAACTGACTCTATCTCATGCATCCAAACTGCAAACTATATATTGTGTGTGTATTATATAGAATACATAAGATGTGTGTGTAATTTATAGAATATATAAGATGTGTGTGTGTTTAAATGTAGTATATTTTGAGGTTACCAGTATTGATTTAATGTGTACCAGCTGTCTAGTCTAGATATTCATGAACATGGAAAATTGAAATCGGGATTATTTTAACGGTTTTCGATTTCCCTTGGACTTCGAATTAAATAAGGTAAACCATGTTTGTGTGTGACTGTTTTCTTTGGTGTTGATATTTTCAATATATGTCATTTTCTATTAACTGTTATTACAGTATTGGAGTTTGTATTTATAGGAGCTCGCTGCTGTAGTTCCTGTGGTAAATACTAATAGCTTCTAGAGAAAGCTTATTTATAGTTCAATTATTATTACATTTTATCCAACCACACACATACTTAACATAATATATAATATTTAGCACCGCGTTTTACTACCCGTTCGGGTTATAGGCTTTTAAGTACTAATTACTCTAATGGATTAGGAATTGGGAAGGTTTAATTAGAGGAAGTGAACCCGCATTTGCGTGGAGGGAGAGTGGAAAAACATTTAGGAAAAAACCACCCTCAGTTCACCCGACCGAGATTCGAACCTCGATCTCCCCGTCCTCAGCAGTAGAGCTCAACACGATAAGCGCGTTAGCCAACTACGCCACCGAGGCGGGTTACTTAACATAGAGCTACAGTATGTATTTAAAGGTATAACCATTCTCATTTAGTATAATTTATACAGCTTATTTGCTTTAGCATTACTTAGAAGTGAATAAAACTGTGTTTCTCAACCTTTTCTTTTACTAGGAAGGAATCGTTTGGTCCATCCTCTAATTATAACAGCACCCCTTGTATGCATGATATGATGTCCAGGCGCTATGAGCTACTATCAGTAAAGGACATATTTAAATTAGAAATAACTGTTTTGTAATTAAAAGTTTACTGTTGAAACGATAACTTAATATTTAAAAAATCATAGTTTTGGGTACATAATTTGTAAACTCTTCAATCTCCCATGTTTCCACGTCCTCCATAAGGGGGAACCATGGAACAGAAGGTGCTGCAACCCCTTTAAGAACCATTGTAATAAACAAGCTAGCTATTCCTTACTTTATTTTGTATGTGTATTTGGGTGGGGTTCATTTCAAATGAAGTTTTGTCATTAAGTCATGAGTATTCAAAAACATCTGGAGGAAAAACAAATTTAACTAATTCCTAAAAATAATTCAATGAAATGAAAATTGACACAAACTCGAAACTGGGATCTTTGGCTTTGCGCACCACTGATTTACCCCTAAGCCATCCTGGTTCATCTTGTACACAGGGCCATCTTTAATTAGTTGTTAATGTATTGAGTCTATATGTGGTAATTGGTATAAATATTGGCCAATCAGTATGCAGGAACCACAGCTAAAATTTGTTGGTCAAGGTAATCATATTGGTGAGAATATCAAAATATAGAATGACGTAGGTTTCCCCAATGCTGACCCAGTTTATAAAACTGCAAATGTCAAAAAGATCAATAATAATATAATAATATTTAGCAACATGTCTTACTACTAAAAAGATCAAACCAAGAAGTTATGTTCAATATATATGGGGAAGGGGCCCCATGAACACACATAAATTACTTCTTATTGTGTCTGATGAAAGGTATAAATTAAGCAACTGTTTGATTTAACACAAATGTAATAGTAACAAAGTAAAAGGAAGTAGGCTCATTATTAGAGCCCGGATTTGTATGCACAATCAAATAGTTAAATATGCACAAAAAATGTAAAAAATATGCACTATAATATGCGAAAACAAATGAACAAAAAAACTATGACCTATTTGTTTTGTGGAAAATCTGGTCTTATTCATGGTTGTTACAATATATAAGGAAAGTCATCCTGAGATTTTATTCTGTGAAGCTCCTACATCTGTCACTGAAGAAGTCTCTATACAATGAAAATGTCTTTTTGACGTAGCATGTCACAGGTGTATGTAAAAAATACAACACCACAATTCTTCTTCAGTGAATTCCTCTTGTATTTCACTTTTTTTCCCCAGATGACTTTCTGCTAATTTAACAGACTGTTTAGTAATCAGGATTTTTATTTAATACTTGAAAAAACTTATCAAATGCAATTTTAGCAGAACCATAATTTTCTGAAGGCAATGCTATTGACATTTGATCCATCAGAGTAGGTGAAAACTGCAAGGAATTACTTCGAGCCTCCACCTGTGTTATGATTTCAGGTAATGTAGATAAGTGGTTATGAAAGTACCAGATCTTTTTATCGATGCCATCTTCAGAAAACACATGTGCACATTAGATTCTATTTCATACCCAATTGAGAGCAGAGATTTTATTTACTAATTTACTAGTGACTAGCCAATGACAGAAAGGGGACAAGTACGACAGTTATGAGTAAAATATGAATTTGTTTTAAAAATTTTAAATATGCATGCAAAATCATTTTCCTCCAGAATATGCATTTATATGAATTATCAACCACTGGCCATGTGGTCTATTAAGATGCGACCTACAAAGTATATAATTTCCACATACCCTTAGATATGTAGAAAAGAACATGCATTTTGCATACAAATCTGGGCTCTACTCATTATATACAAATCGTCAGTTATCTTTGCAGCAAACATGGAAATTATGTTGTTAAAGTAACTTTCATGAAGTAAATAAATTACTTTCCATGATGAGTAAGTAAAGGTATATCAGATAATCTTGTTTCTTTGAAAGATAATCTTTGTAGTTTTCTTTCATGTTCACCTCTAGTGCTTCAAACTGTACTAGCTCATTCCCTAGAAATGGTATTTAGTGACAAGATTGGTAACTGTAAATAATATCTTGGATGGATTTAAGAGATCAACCTGGCCCAAATATCCAAACAGTTTTTTTACAGTATCAAAGCAGATATTGTCTGACAAAAATGATTAAAGTTTATCAATTACGAAAATGAAACTTTCTATTCAAAACCTCTCACTGTATGATAGCTAGGCTTGTGGTGCATTGCCATATTCTAGAGCAGTGGTTCCCAACACAGGGTACGCATACCCCCAAACCTCCTGGGGGGACGCGAGAATATTTGAATTATGACGGAAAGAGTTACATATGCCAGCAATGTAAGACAAAAGTTATGAAATTTTTTTTAGCACCGCGTCTTACTACCTGTTTGGGTTATACACTTTAAGTACTAATTACTCTAATGGATTAGGAATTGGGAAGGTTGAATTAGAGGAAGTGAACCCGCATTCGCGTGGAGGGAGAGTGGAAAACCATTTAGGAAAAACCACCCCCAGGTCACCCGACCAAGATTTGAACCTCGATCTCCCCATCCTCAGCGGTCGAGCTCAACACGACAAGCGCGTTAGCCAACTACGCCACCGAGGCAGGTAGTTATGAAATTAACTCAAAGAAATGTTAAAAGGCAGTGCTGGTTTTCTTCTATATTTGACCTTGAGAACTTTATTTCAATTTCAAACATAAAATAATTTTTATAATTATTAATAAATTAATTAAATGTTTTGGTTTTTATTGTAATTTTTGCATGTAAAAATATATGCCCTTTTTATTCAGCTTATCACATTGTTTTAAATTCCATTATCAACCCATTTATTTTTTAGCTGCAACAAATAAATCAGAAATAACTACTGTAGTAATTAAAAATTTTGCTAAAAATAAAGAGCACAATTTATGGAAATGAGCTACCAAGGGGTATGCAAGCGAAAAAAGTTTGGGAACCATTGTGAGGATTAAGTTTAACAATTGCCATTTGCTAGTATGTACGTTCTTGAGCATACTCTTGTGCTTGAGTGATATACTTGGCCTTTTCCTCATACTCTTCAAATACATTTCTTTCAAACTCAACAAATGATTCAAGAGCTGTTATTTCAGAGTGAAGAACTAACTTTAGGTCTTGAACTATTTTTTTTATGGTAGTGAACCTTTCTAAAATGTCAAATCAGATTATGGTGTGTATAGTGATTTAATGATTAAACATCTTCATAAAAGTCCAGTCTTCATCATTTGCTATTGCCTATATTAATTCCTTTATATTACCATACCCACTGAGAATGCATCCGTTCGACATGAGCAACAAGTTTCGCTCAAACTCGTTGGTACAAGTACTTTTCTTGTGAATGTGACAACTTTCCTGTTAATATCTTATAGTGGGCCGTATACGTTGCACCAAATCATAGCTGTAAGACACATTGGCACCAATACAGTAATGCTAAATGGGTTTTCTGTGTAATAAAAGATTAAATCCCACTGGATTTTCCATAAATCTTTGCAGAATTGTCATTTTATTGCCCACACAGTCTGTGGTATTTTACATTTATTTTTAATTCAAAATGCACACCCATCAATTTGTTTTTACCTAATTATTTTGTGCAGGAATAACAATATAGTAGGCACAAAACAGGATGTCATTGACAATAGAATATTAATGTTAATGTTTTCTTTACTGTGGGGGCCCTGAGGCTATTAACCTCTCCCCCTTAAATCTGGTACAGGAGTAGTACTCACAGCCGGGATTTGAACCCTAACCTTGTTACCTGCAAACCAAACTAGATGAACTTTACGTCTAGTACCCATTGATGCACGATTCCACACATGTCAATGTTTTTGTCAAATACACAAAATCAAGTTAATAATTTTAATGGATTAAATAAAGTTTAAAAAAATCATACCTGATGTAATTAAAAAGTGGAAATTTGTGTGACAAAGCCATTGGCTATCACTCCCTATTTGACCTTAAAGCTTAGCTGAAGTAAGATACGTTGTTTAAATTATAACAAAAAGCAAATATAGCCAAAAAAAACAAGCAACTTTATTCACATAAATGTACACTTTAATATGGTAGAGATATTTAATCACTTTTATCTGCATTTGTACAAACAATAGTTAAAACAGACAAGAACAAACAATAATATTACATGTATACATGCTTGTTTAATGATTTAATGAATAATTGTATGAGGGATGCTTGCGAGCATGCGGTTGGTATACAAATGGAATATGTGTATGTGAGAATGATGTTATATGCAGATGATGCCGTATTAATGGATGGGAATAAAAACAATTTGAAATAAAATTAAATCTTTTGATGTGGTAACAGAAGAAAGGATCTTCATGCAAATGGTATTAGGTATGTATATGTATGTTGAATAAAAATAGTTATTAAAATATATAATGTATTTTACTATAATATAGAATACAAATAAGAGTTAAGTATTGGTAATAATATGCCCAAAATCTAGGAACTTACTTAATACATTCAAATGACAGCTCACACGTAGCAATAAGAGATGAATTACCAAAGCGCTGGGAGGCTATTCATTCTATGGAAAAAAAATTCTTCAGACTGTGAGACTATGAGCAAATATTTTCGCATACAAATGTTTTGTAAACAGTATTGTAGAAATCTAAATTAATTTTAGTACTAGGACAAATTATTTTTAGGCTTTGTGGTTTAGAAAAAATGCATGTAATAACATTCCTGTAAAAAAACAATTAAAACAAGATTTTATTAAAAGTATGTTAGTAGTAATGAGATCAAGAAATTTTAAGTGTTTCTAGAGATGTGTTAGTACAAAATTGAGTCAAGGAAAATTCTTTGATCTATATGTTCCTAGAGAGTCACCTTTATCTTTAATCAAAGGTTAATATTTTTAAATTTCCAGCATAGGGGAAAATTAAAGCCCTTTTCCAGGTTTTGTTCTGGAGCATAAAATCCAAAAATAACTCCCGGTTTTCCTGCTCACTGACTATCGTGTAACAATGTTGAACAGTTTTACTTAGTTGCCAAAAAAGTGTTGTTGGTTAAAAGTTAATTTAATTTATGTAAATATTACTAAAAGAAAATAGTTGTTTTTACCTATCAATTCACATGTTGGTTTTCTTTTAAAATTATATAAATTTTACAACATTAAGAATAAGTTATTTTAACCCTTTTAGTGCCACGCCTATTCCAGAATTCATGCATAAAGAGTGTCAGAAGCCTGTTAGGTTTTGTGTGCGAAGAATGCCACAGCTATTTCCTAATTTTTGTAAGGGTTTGCAAGAAAATTTGCCAAATCTTTATTTATGAAGCGATTATTTTGACTTTTCTATCATTTTAATCCATATGTAATGTTCTTTATCAATAATAAATTCATACAATTTAATTAGAATTATCTAATTTGTAAATTTTAAATTTAATTTAAAAAAAATTGTTTTCAAAACTAATGCTAATTAAAATATTTAAAAAAATATAATATATACATTTCAATATTATTTTGTTGTAGTGCATTTAGTTTTATACAAGAAATTATAATCTAATGTTTTTTAAAATGTTAAAGAAATCTTTTCTGTCACATGACATAACATGAAAATCTAAATAGTATATTTTTCTAAAGTCAGAACAACTTAACCAGTACATTTGAAAACCATTTACATCAGTAAAAATGTGAGCTACACTTATGTTTTACCATGCAGCTCGTACATAAACCGGCGTTGCACTTAGCACATTGAGTACATGACTATCCCATTGTAAATGTACTAAATTCTCAGTTCCAATGACAACTATTTACTGTTGACTTTTGTTGCCAACTTTATATAAAATTATAGAGGGAAATGTTCTCTTTACAGTAATATATGACACTACTACACTATCTATCAGATAAAGCAAGAACCATCTCAAATCTGGAGAGCCGACCTCACCGGCTCTGGCACTTTAAGCAATAGTAGGCGGAGCCGACCAGATCTGCTCGTAGCACTTTTAGCGATAGTAGGCGGAGCCGATCAGATCCCCAGTAGCACTTTTAGCGATAGCAGGCGGAGCTGATCAGATCCACTCGTAGCACTTTAAGCGATAGTAGGCGGAGCTGATCAGATCCCCAGTAGCACTTTTAGCGATAGCAGGCGGAGCCGATCAGATCCGCTCATGGCACTAAAAGGGTTAAAAGCACTAACAAATTAATTTCTCCCTTTGTGAGTCAATATAATAATGATTATAAAGTATTGTTATTTAAAGATGAAGTTAAATCACAACATACACAACACATTACAATTCTACAATAAGTGGAGTACAAAGAAATGGGAACAGCATCTCAAAGAGTTATATTCATTAGAGACATATAATCTCATAGCACTCAAGATACACATTAACAACAATAACAAGAGTCTCAAATTTAAGTTTGAATGCTTAGAGTTAAAATCACAGTTTTATGCAAATATACAATATTAAATAAACTATATTGATTGATTTAGTTGTGAAAATATATTTGTATACTTTATTAACAAATTAAATTCAACTAAAAATAATTTCTATATTTTTACAATAATATAATAAATATAACAAAGAAAGGAATTAAAATTCACTGTTACCCAGTTTTGATCAAGAAATTAGTTTTTCAATTTTATTTATTTTGTACTAAAACTGATAATCTTTAAGGATTCAAGAGTTCTAATTTTGAAATAAAATGTTGTGTGACTAACAAAACACTAGTCCTTCACCTGTGACAAGACATCTTGTGAATGTGGGGAATGCCAGGCCTCCATCGTGGTTCGGATTCCACGTTAAACTGTAGGTCCTTCATTTCATCTCACAATCACCCTACCATTACACATTAGCGTAAGTGCGTATAACCCGAACGGGTAGTAAGACGCGGTGCTAATAATAATAATAATAATAATAATAAAACACTATCACCTTTCCTTGAAGTTGAGGAATTTATTTAGAACCATTTAAAGAGATAAAAAATCATTATATTCATAGTCAGAGGAATTATTCCAAATTGGAATAAAAGCCATTATTACTGGGGACATGGTTCATTAATTTCTTTCTAGAAGTGAACCGATGAGATTTAAGCCTGTGTATTGTAACCAGGACAATATGGTTAGTCTAAGTTAGCACTGTGTAGTGAGATTATATGTACAATGGTGGTTTGTGGGTTATTGTCGGAGCAAGCAGGACGTGATAAGACTGTACTAGTTAAATTTCCCCTTTGAAGCCAATGCACTAACACTCACCCCAGGGCTTGCCTGTCAATAGGACTAATAACATCAGGAAAGTCTGATAGTGATAGTATGGCTGAATCAGCTCATTTCTCCTCCTCAAGGGACTAACAACAAACATAGTTGATGTTTGGTTTTGCATTAATAATTAAAGAGTGTTTGCCTAGTTTTAACATCAAGAAGATGCAGCGTCGGCTCCTTACAATGGCATGAAAATAGTGCTGTGATTGAAGTAATTAAGAACAAAAATAGCACTTATTGGTGCTCACATGGTATAAGAAGCCAACCTAGTATTGGGCTGTATTCCCGGTGACAGGATGATCAAGGGTAGTAAATGTCTGTTAGGTAAACTGAGCGTGGTTTTATAAAAAGGTTTCTTACCCTACCTCCCCAGAAATGTAGGTACATTTAATCTATTCTACTATCCTCATACCTCTCCCATTAGTGTAAATATGTAGATAGCCTAAATGGGTAGTAAGACGTGGTGTACCACTTCATTCATTATAGTGAAAAATACACTATTGAGCTAGTAACAGCATTAAGAGTCGGCATAACTAACAAATTGTGAAGAAAGGAAAATATAATTGGTAATAGAAGAGTCCACCAGCTTAAATATTCTACTCGGTTCGTTGGCAGACAACAACAATAATCTTAACAAAATGGATCATTATAGTATGTTTATGGAAACAATACATATCTAATTAAGCACTCTCAAGAGAACACAAGAAAATGACAACATGAGAAGGGGCTGGTCAGCAGTTTTTAACAGTCAACTGCCATCAAACTCTATTCGCTTACTTTAAGGATTCAAACAGTGACAGGATATGAAATTCAACTGAAAAAAAAAGTTATGTTGAACCAAATGTGTCTTGCAGCCATTTTAACTTGGAGAATGGCAGAATCTGACACTTGTCAAAAGGTTTTAATGATCTAGCGTTTGTGCCAAGAATTACATAAAAAAATTTGGAAATGCTTCAAAATAGAACTGAAAAGATTTGATGGATTTCAAATTTCATTTTTAAATCTACTTCAAAGATAAGTAGGGACATTTATTTTACTAGGACTACAACTATTATTTTACCTTATCTAATGCTATACTACTTTAACTGTTAATAAAATGCAGTTCATTATTAATTATTTTCACTCTATGTTACTTCTAAAACAATGGCTGGATTTATAAAAAAAATTGGCTATTGTGTTTAACTTAGTCTTCCATTTTAGTAAACTAACTAAAGTTTCTTGTTATTATTCAAATTTGAAGATGCATTAGTCAGTTTAATTAGATCATAAATTGATAATAAAATTAATCTTTTATTACTACATTTATTCAAATGGAAAATGATCATCAGAAGTGACAAAAGCAGCTATGTGCTTTCCTTAGTCTTAACACAAAATTAATAAAACACACACACACACACACACACACTTACTTATAAGCTATTCTTTGTATTTGTTTTAGCTATAATTTGTGTTTTGGTATTGTTAACTGAACAGCTTTATTATCTTCCAATATACCTGCCTCGGTGGCGTAGTTGGCTAACGCGCTAGACGTGTTAAGCTCGACTGCTGTGGATGAGGAGATCGATGTTCAAATCTCGGTCGGGTGAATGGGAGGGGTGTGTGTGTGTGTTCCTAAATGGTTTTCTACTCTCCCTCAACGCAAATGCGGGTTCACTTCCTCTAATTCAACCTTACCAACTCCCAATCCATTAGCGTAATTAGTACTTAAAGCGTATAACCCAAACGGGTAGTAAGACGCTGTGCTAAATAATAATAATATCTTCCAATAAAATAACCCCAAAACACAGCAGACAAACAAGAGTTTTAATAACAAAGGCAACAACGATAAAAAGAGATACAAAATATACTCAACATAGCGATGAACATTAACATTACAATAACACAAGTCTTAGCGTTTTAACAAATTATCAATGGCTGTAGTATTTCAACACACTGTGAGATTATATGAAAACTTAATGACCTCTGTTAACTAACTATCTGGAAATTTACATTTATGTTAATAAAATGAAGAGTTGTTTGTCTTTCCTGAGCATTGATTGATATCTACCTCAAGCCGAGGTTTAAATTTAAAAACTTGTAGCTCCTGTTCACGAAGATATGCCCCTTGAATCAGGAATTTTATCATTTTGATTTTATTTTATTTTAAATTAATTAGAAATTCAGTTGGAAGAATTGAAGTGTTTTTGCTTGAAGCAAAGAAAAGCATTATGAAAGGTAAATACACAATCCATTGCAACACTGGGTACTTCTACCAATATGACATCGACTGAAAAAGTGAATCTTAATAGTAATTTATTGCATCAAAGTGTTATTCTTGTTCTCTTCATTAAGAAAGGCAACTGGCAAAAAGTATTCCTCCAAACTCAGTTAATTTGTTTTGAATAAAAGATAGTAGTTAAGAGTGGTGTAAAACCTTATATCAAAAAGTAGTGAGTTAATTATCAATAAAGATTAAGAGAGGGTTTTATTGAGAATATTTTGCAGATTGCTTTGCTTGATAGCGAGACATGTTCAGTCAGTACAACTTGGACACAGCCTGACTCCTAGTGCAAATCTCTACTCTAAATGTAAAATAAAATATCCTGCTTCAAACAAACACATTTATACACAAACATCTTATCTCTAATAAACACAAATTGTTTTCAAATTCACAAGTGACTTTTACATCCATTACGGTTTCCAGACTGTGGCCAAGGTCAGTATTTTAATTCAAGTCATATATTTTCTAATCCTGGTTTGCTAGACCTGTTGCAGCTTCATGCCTTATAATATATCTTAAAACTAGGACAGGTACAAATCCAATCCCTGGCCGTTAATTTATCAATGTAACTGTAAATATTTTTACCAATAATAAATTTTCGGCCATGCAGGGAATAAAACCTGAGACACATAGTTCAGTAGGTAGGCATGCTACCAAACGAGCTAAGGTGTCGGATTCACAAGTGACTAACCTTTTAAAATACCCCAAAGTGAGTGATCTTGTCACCGTAAATTATTTTAAATTTATCCACTAGGAAGAAGTTTTATAATCTTATTTATTTAGTTAAAATCACTTTTAACATATTAAATAACAACATTGGCTAAAAGTCTTCATTGTGACTTGCAAGTCTATGATTGCAACATCATTATGCAAAATAGTTTGTGTGTTTATTAGTAGTGAGATTTTCAAACATTATTTTACAGTGATTCATAAATGTAACTATTATCTTGAGGAAAAAATGTCCACTTCTAACACTGGATGAGAAAAAATGCAATAGCGTGGAGGGAGGATTAAAAATAACCCTACTATAAAAATGAGGTTTTGACAAGTAAAAAGCAGCTTCTTAGTTTAATATTTGTGTAAAACAATTTATTTTATAGACGACATCCATCACATTAATTTTAATAGATAATTTTTAAAAAGCCATGCTATAAGCATACTAATAAGAATGTGTATTTTAAAAATTACTGTGCAATTAATATAGGCCATTATCATTTCCTTTAAACCTTAAGAATTACTATTATTGAAGTGTGATTTTTAAAGTGTGGCATTGGTTTATATTTTAGATTAATTTCACAAAAAATGTGAGAAAATTTTGCATTTCAGATAAGATATATTTATACTCAACCATCGCAAATTAGTTTGTGAAAGGCATTATTTAAGTTACAAATGGCTTGAGTTTAGTTTTGACCACCCATAATAATATGTAAGAATTATTAGGGGACAAAATGAAATTTCAAACCATTTATAACTTTGTGATGGTGATCCACAGGATTAATTAATTGGAAAATAATCAAGAATAAATACTTTTTTCTTTTAGCACCTCGTCTTACTACCTGTTCGGGTTATGCTTATGAATTAACTATGCTAATGGTTTTAGGGATTGGTAAGGTTATATTTAGAGGAATAGTACCCACATTTGCGTGGAAAACCCTTTTGTAAAAATCTCAATCAGGGATTTGAACCCTAATTTCATTGTCATAGTCAGTCCAGGTTTCAACAACCTTATCCCAAATAAAGACCTAGTTCTTAGACCACAATTGTGTTTGTCCTATAGTTTGCAATATTCAGTTTACATTACCATTTTAAAGCAGTTATTGCCTGGTTTTGATAGCTCAAATTTAAAGTACAAGTCAAATTGGTCTAAAACATTTTTTATTAATTACGTTGATTGTATATTGGTAGGAAATACTTCAGTCATGTTAGCATAAACTTTTAACATATTTTACTAACAAATTAACTGACTTAATAAAAGATAAATTTTTTGACAATCATCAATTCACCATTTATTAAAAGAATAAACAAAATACCAGGCCTCCACCGTGGTTCGGATTCCACGTTAAACTGTAGGTCCTTCGTTTCATCTCACTATCACTCTACCATTACACATTAGCGTAAGTGCGTATAATCCGAATGGGTAGTAAGACGTGGTGCTAATAATAATAAACAAAATACATTTTCACTTTTTTTTCAAGACCTTGTTAAATTGGCCCTCTAAACTTATGATACAGCATTTTGTGGCTTGCCCAAAAAAGTGTTTTGTTTATATTCTGAATGGTCAATAATATGGAAAGCCTTGTACAAAGATTTGGAAGGAAAAGTCAACTATAGTGTGTGCAAACAAGCTATTCAGAAACATAAATCCTCCACATACATTTAATTATTATTCCAAAATATACCTAGAAAAACTAATAAAAAATTATAAGTGCATGAAGATTACTCTGGGAATGACTATTCAATATAAACTTAAATGGCTTTATTTTGGGGTAACAAGGAAAAAAAAAAGTCTCTGGTAGAGTTTTATAAAAATTGAACCATCTATTCAGATTCCTTGTGAACACAGCCAGTCCAAAACTAAAATCTTTTCTTGATTAATAAAGGTTATTTGTGATTGGCACTTTATGCATTATGCCCCATATACATAGGTATGGTTTTCATACTTAAATCACCACAGAAACTTGTATTGAAACAATGATAGAAACTACAAAAAAATACTAATATCAATCATTATTTTCATCCTTGTTTAGAGAAAAAATGATGTTACCAACAAAATAAAGTTCCTTTAATAAAATGGTGTGTATATATATAAAGTAAAAGTTTAACATATATTTTGAAACAGGCATATTTTTTAATCAAGTGTTTATCTATAAGTCATGTTCTTCTAGCTTTGATTAGAAACAAAGAAATTTATTTTTACTTTTGTTGGAAGGAAGATGAAAGCAGTTTACTAAAGTGACCCGATCACAGACTGGAAACAGATTAGGATGATGATTATAATGATGACTTTTGTTAGAAAGACAGGTAAATCACTGTTACATTTTCTAATGTAATACTACAAGTATATCTTCTGCACATTGCTGAAAACTAGGACCTGTGCATTAACTTATATTGAATTCAGTTCACAATCACTGCCTGTGTGTGGGGGACTTTAGAAGAAAGAAGAGCGAATCACAAATTCGAGTTGGATTTTAGTGAACATTTTTTCTATCTCCAGCTTATCTGTAATTATCTCCAAGTTAATATATTCCATGTTTTCAAGGTTTTTCTCACTATTATAGTTTCATTATAATACCTTCAATGAACAATCATCAACATTTATTGATAGTTTTTACTTTTACGAATAACATTTTATATGCTCTTAAAACACAAAGTTAATATCATAACAATAAATTGTATTTTGTTAATGTTTATCACAATAGCTGTTGATACCCGTAGGTGGCGACACTATAGTCAGTGAAAATAAGGACAAGCTGCATTTGTCAAGTCCTATCAACTTTACAAGACAACCGATAATCCGACCCTGAGCAACTTTTACTGACAATGCTAGATTTGAAACTCACTTCATGAACCACAAACTCATACAATACATAAGAGTCAAATGTATTGGCGAACATTTACAATATTTTTTATTTATTTATTTGTAAATAATAATTTAATAAATGTTAATTGCTCAGTATGGAAAATAAAGTAATGCAAAAATATAGTTTTGCTTTAATATATGGAAGACGATACAGGAAAGAAGGATGGAAATATAAAAGACTTTTGCAATGACAAGAACACTTCACACAGTTGCCACTGGTCCAAGAGGTAGTGGCAACCATATTGTGTTCATGTCATGATATATAAAACAAGTACAAGGAAGAAACCAACACCATGCTTACACATTAAAAAAAGAAACACAATTCCCACAGCCGCAATTTTTTCTACCCTTCTTACAGTTAAAAATTTACCAAATTCAGCGAGAATAAATATCTTATTTTAGGGGTGTAGTAAAGTCCACTATTT